>JANDJT010000071.1:10287472-10311034 GCA_024331685.1 Stegophilus panzeri | reverse complement strand
AAATATTTACAAAAATGTGAGGGGTGTACTCACTTTTGTGAGATACTGTGTGTGTGTGTGTGTGTGTGTGTGTGTGTAATATATATAAAAGATGATTTCACATGATAATTTCTTAGAGCCTAAGAGTGTGAGCTCACCCGTGCCACAGCCCTGTCTGACAGATATCCAGCAGCTAAACTGCCCACCAGCCCCCCAATCTCCAAGGCACTCATGTAAGAACTGCCTGTGAAAAAGACAGACTCATGTCACACTTCAACCTATGAAACCTTAATGTCAGGGTTCATTTCTACATGACTGATTTTGCTACATGCAAATACAGAAGTTGAAGGGTTTCTGTGAAAGGCTTCTGCACTCTTCTCTTAATTCCTCTTAACTTCTCGTTTCTCTCTGCTTCTCTTAATATTTTAGCAATGTAAATGCCTCGATAAATCAATCCACAGTACCCATTAATGCTGACTGACTCTTGTCCTGGATGAGGAAGAGCTGTCCCCAGTCTGTACAAGCAGTCTTGACTCCAAACACTACCAGGTAGCCAAATGACAGTAACCAGAGATACGGAGACAGAAGGAACTCCCTCAAGGTGCTCTCATCCCTTCTGGAGCCTGGAAATAGACAAAATATGATTTACTTTTAAAATATGATTGACAGTCTATATATATGTCATGTGAAAAAATAAGTACACCCTAGGGAAACTTGGCTATTTTGACAAGCAAACATTTGATCCTCTTTGATTCATAGCCTGTTAATAAAGTTGATATACTTGAACAAAACCCAACCCTTACACAAAGTAAGTACACCCTTGGCCTCAGAAGCTAGTATTACCCCGGTTAGCAGAAATAACTTCTTGTAGGCATTTTGCATAATTGTTCACCAGGCTTGCTGTAATTTTTGACCACTCTTCCATGCAATATTCTTTCAGTTGCAAGATGTTTGAGGGTTTTCTTGCATATACTGCCCATTTCAAATCCCCTACAACATTTCAATGTGATTCAAATCCGGCCTTTGACTAGGCCATTCCAGAACCCTCCATTTCTTCTTTTTGAGCCATTCCTTGGTGTATTTGGTAGTGTGCTTAGGATCATTATCCTGTTTGGGGGTTCTTGAAGACTTCTTTTTGCATCAGGTGGTCTGCTCTTGGGCTGAATTTCTGGAATGGCCAGTCCTGGACAAATTTGCAGTCGTTTGAATTCTGTGCGATTTGTAGATTATTTTCCTTACAGTGGAATGATATATTTCAAATAATTTGGAGATCTTTTGAAATCGCTTGCCAGACTCATAGGCATCCACAACCTGTTTTTCTGAAGGCCTTACAGAACTCTTTAGATTTTGGCATAATAACACCACATAAGTCAATAGCAAAGGGAACACCAGACACTAGATATGAGAGGGGTATAAATAAGACAGTTTCCACCTGCACTCCCCAAGCAGGTTATGTATGAATGATACAGATTTGGAGGAGAAGAAGACTGAAGCATTCTTTAAAGCATTAAATGTCTTTCGGCTGCTCCTGTTCGGCTGCTACAGTGGATCATCCACATATTTTGAGCCACATATTTTGATTGTCTTTTCTGATGCATCCCTCCCATTTTATCCAGGCTTGGGACCGGCCCTGAGTGCAACCCAGTGGGTTGGTTCCTTGTCTGGGAATTGAACCCGGGCCGCAGCGGTGAGAGCGCGGGATCCTTAGCCGCTGGACCACCATGGTACACTAACCAAATTCTGCATGTGATTGACATTATTCTCAAAAACAGTTTTCACTTTGACAGCAAGCTAATCATGGTGAGGAATAACCAAGTGAGGTTTAATCTAAACTGCTGAAACGGTGAGCAAAACAAAGATCTGCTTTGCTACGGTTTCTGTGAGTGAGCATATTTTACTGAGATCTCCAATGCCCTAACTCTGATCTGTTAGACTGTTTCCACTGCTGTCCATGTTTACCTCACATGAGGGACACAGTGGTACAGAGTCCATTTCTCAACTGTGCAAGATCAGGCATTTTTCTCATGGAAAACAACCATGAAGAAAATAGACAGCCTATAAAATGTATATTTTATGCATGAAGCACATCTTAATTTATTTCTTTCAAAGACCTAATCTACAATCTAAAGAGACCAAGTATCAGGAAATGGCCATTTTCTGGTGGCAAGCTGCTCTTATCGACTGATTTCTGCTGAAAGCTTGTAAAGTTTAGAAATGCCCTACACCAGTTAACTGGAACAATGCTTAATGCAAACAAAGCACAGTAACACAGTTTCAAAATTGCTTATTGTATGTTATAGGAACAGACAAACATGCTCAAACCTGCTTTGCCTTTCTTTGCACTAGCTTCTATATTGGGCAGTCCAACATCTTTAGGCTCGTTCTGGATCACCAGTAGACAGAAGACTGACATGACCACACAAGTCAGGCCAGAGACAGATAGAGTAAACCTCCAGCTGTAGCTCTCAGCCAGAAGCATGGCAATGATTGGCCCCAGTCCACCAGCCAAGTTCATACTGCAGGACAACACTGCCCACCACGTCCCAAACTGAGATGGCTCAAACCACTGAAGAGATGAAAACATTTTCAGTAAATCCTTTAAAGTCATACTCAGAAATGGTTGTCAGTAGCAGGGTGGCTTTTGTTACAGTGAACAAGAAAAGATTTCAAATCACCACATATTTGCTAAAGCTCAAGTTTTTCAAGGTGAACCTTACACTTAAACCTTTCACTTACCTTACAATCATTGGTAATTCTATCAGTTTTCACCTACCATGCATTTTATATGTACATTATATTGTTACTGACAGTTTGTTCCTATAGACGGGACACATACTACCATGTCAGTGTTTCTGCTGTGCTAAAAATGGTCCACCACATACAGAATATCTCAGCAGAGTAAAGTGGGGACTGACAGGCTGTGTATAGTAGGGGTGTAATGCAATGCCACTATCTGTATCTGTACAGTGCTCCAAACCTCTGTATCTGGATTTAAACCTGAAGGAGGCATGGTCTAGACCAGAAATTTCTTTCTTTCTTTATTTTTTTATTTGCATGTGGACCCTAGCACTATGCGCCCCAGAAATATAGGAAAACACAGAAAACACCCCAGGGCTGCAGGGAAAAGAAGTCATTCTTCAATCACAAAACATAACAAATTGCAATTTATTCAACTCCTGAAGCTCTACAATTCCTCAAGTGCATCACTAGAGTTCATAATTGGTCTGAACCAGAAGCCCTGTGGACCTTTCTGTCAAGTTTTCTATCTAATGTGACTGAAGGGAACTATATATTTCAAAAATAACGTCATTCCCAAATCAGGAAACTGTTTCATAGGTAAGAACATCCACCTAATTTTTTTATTTATTTATTTTTTTTATAAGATTTACTTTAGTATCTGGATTTGTTACATTCCAAAAAGATCAGAAAAGTTTGTTGGGCACACTGCACAAAGTGCTGATGCTAGTCAAAATGGGGTCCTTTAAACAGCATTTCATTATAATGCCTGTATGTTTAAGATTTTCTCTTAATAATGATTGTGAACGTTCATAACGATAAAAAACAAGTGCAATATATGTCAGCAAGTGTCAGTTCTCTAGATAAAAGCACATTTTATAGAATTTCAGGCCAGTGTGTATAGAACAATGGTCACTAAGGAACTGTTTAGGACAGGCTACTGGAGCAAACCACTGATGATCGACAAAATAACCATAAAAACAATAAGAACAAACACATAGTGCACCCTCCAGTCATATCTGTATTTGTATCTGTTTAGAACACATTATAAATACATTATTCTGAATGAACAGATATTCACTTACATCCCTGTGTATAATAAAAGATGGGCTACAGTCAGTAATTGTAACTATATGTATAATGTCACGAAGGTGTGTGTGGTGTGGATAGTTCCAAGGGCCAAGAGTAGACAGGGGTCCCAATGGAAACCTATAGGATGAAAATTGTTCTCAAGAACAAAAACTGTCTAAAGCAGTAAGCCCAATGCCTTAACCTGTCAAGGGCCCCAACATTTCTACTGATGCACCTACCTATGGTAGGTGTACCTGATAAAATGACCAAGCTGTACCTAAACCGCCAGCTAAGTGTATACTATTATCATAATTTATGTTAGTAAATCCAGAGATCATCCTGAAGCAACCATGGCACTGTTTGGGCAATTTATCAATGATCTATTTCCTAAAGTCCATACCTTACGGAGCACTTTTCCACATGGCGGCCACCCAAAGCCCTGGCCAAGTCCATTCAGGAACCAGAGCCCAGAGAACATGAGCACAGTGGAGGACTGTGAGAACAGCACGTTGATGCCACCAACCATGAAGAGGCCAATAGAGAAAAGCCATCGTGCACTTATCTGATCGGAGAGCACCCCACTAATGAACTTGCTGATAGCATAGGCCAGAGACTGGCTGCTGGTGATAAGACCTGCGACATGCAAAGATAAAACAAGAATTCTTTATGCTGCTGTGAAGCGTGATTATATTTCAGAGTGCGTCTCTGAAAAGTGTGAGACAGGATATGAGAAAATGATGTCATCTCTCATTTCAGTTTGGCTTAACTGATGTCAACTTTTGTTTTAAGATAATTAGAAGCTCTGGACATGCAACAAACACAGCCACAACAAAACCAAAGGTCAGATATTGATTGTCATGATGGAAAATGGAAAGTCAAACCCACTCTAAACTTTCAATAGGTTTATTTATTAGATATAGGTTTCTAGTACACCACATAGTTGTGGATGTACTCAAATTAAGAACTCTTAAAGATGCATACAAGATTAGTGTAAGAATAACTAGTTCAATAAAATGATGTGCTCCTACCCAAGTCATCTTTATCCAACTTGATCTCTTGCATCAAAGAGGGCATTACAAAGGAGAACGTCTTCCTGTTGAAGCAGTACAATGTATAGCCCACAAACATGGCAAGGAAAATAGTAGTTCTGTAGTAGCCATATCCAGACTTCGCCATAGTGCTTTTGAATTATCCAGCAACGATGACAAATGAGTCTTCAGGACCGTTTCAAGCCAAACACAGACGTTAGGGCTCAGGTTGTTCAGCACAGAGAGATGAACTTTGCATCAGGATCCACTGAGCACCGCAGAACTGGTAGGGTGACGAGAAAAAGTTGTAATCAATAAAGAGGTTAAAGGTCAACCTGAAGGTGTACTGTCTTGCTCAAAGGACAGATGTGCAGTATGCTGTAATACTGCTTTAGTTATATCAGACCAAAATGTAGCATGAATGTACTATTTCCTACATATCTTTTCCCAGCGATACACCACCTGCACTGAAATGTTGTCCAATATCGGTGCAGGCCAAAAGTTCAGCATGGGATCTTATTAATGATAAGCTACAGCTCAGGAGCTTAATGATTTACTTTGGGGTCCAGCCTTGCTATGGGATAGGCCTGATCACTGGGGCGTGAAGTAGATCAGCAATTCAGGTAATTGGTCGGCTTTAAAGTTTGGAGCAATGTGACTTCTCTGAATGGTCACAGTTTGCCTGGTTGAATGTTTGAATGCCGGAGCTTATCAGCTTATCATGTCCTCTTGATTCTTCTGTTTTACTGATGACATTTACATGATTGATCTTATGTACACACTCACTCATCCACTCAAATGCAAATTTCAGTCCTTTTCAAGTTTCAGGTTGACTAAAGTTTAAATCCACACTGAAATATATTTATATTTAATTATTTCATATTATATTATATATACTGTATTCAGTGATTCTGGTGCTAATTTGTTAGCTGGTGCTGTGTTTTTGTTAGCTGGTGCTGTGTTTAGTGGTTAGTGGTTGGGTGCCACACCGACACTGCAGGGGGACATTGCTAGTGCAGTTACAATGGAGTTTAATAGAGGAAACATTTCAATCACGAACCTAAGGCATAATGGTCAGATTTCACAGTTAAAAACGAAAGAGCTCCTTTACCCGCTCACCGTTTTCCAGTGACATTCAATATCATATTAATTAGAATTAGTGGAGACAGCAAGTGCTGGAATCTAATTTCCAGAATGCAATGCAGCTGTATGACGTAACTGAGTTATGGCAGAGACCTGCCTCAGCTAGTTAGCAATCTACAAGATGACAAGCTCGATGGTGTTGACGGTGGTGTTAGCATGAAAGTTGAAGATTTGGAGCCTTATCTGTTTGAGCAGAGTGTACAAACGAGGAGGTGAGAGAGCTGGAGAAACTAAAAGGACTACATTGTTGCTGCATTACTCTCAAGAGGTAGAGATGAAGCAAGCGTTATTAATTTTTTCTGGCACCATTATCAGTGGGTAGATAAAGCATTGGGGGTAATGTAGGAAACATCCATCATCATAAATCGTTAATCAAAGAGAAAATAGACCAGCATTTCACTGTATGAAGTTTTAGTTTAAACAGTCAACTCAGAATTTAATCATAAAATAAATCTCATGTTACACTTTTAGATTTTAATCAACCATTTCTGATACTGCCAGAAATGTTGTTGTCGGCTGTCTTTGGTTACAATAGTACGAAATCAGCAGTGAGCTTGTCACATTGTGCTTTTTAAGACGGACAAGCTCTATTCAAGACCAAAGACTTCTATTCTATTACGATGTGAAATTTTTGTCTGCGACAGCCAGCTTTTTTCTGAGTTGCTACCAGTTGTCAAAACACAGAATAAACTGGGAGATCTTCTTGGCCAGCTGGTAACTGGTTGAAAGGAAAGTTTCTGAACAGCCACTACTAATGGGCAGCTGTGGCTCAGGTGGTAGAGCAGGTTGTCCACTAATTGTAGGGTTAGCGGTTCAATTCCTGGCCCACATGTCTCCACATGCTGAAGTGTTACTGAATCAAGTGTCACTGTGTCAAGTGTCACTGAATCAAGACACTGAACTAGTGGCAGGCATGGTAGCTCTGCGACCATAGATGTGTGAGTGTCTTTGGTGTGTGAGTGTGTGAATGAGAAACAGTGTAAAGCGCTTTGTAGAACCTATGCCAAGGTTAAAAAGCACTATATAAGTGCAGACCAGACCATAATGCTACAACAGGAAGTTACACTGAAGGTATATTAGTCAGGAAATAAGTCATTATTTGTCAGGTAAGTAGAAGGCTGGGAAATAACTGATCAGCTGGCAAACATGGTCTAACAGTAGACCTACCTGTGTTTTGAATTTTTCAGCAATGATGAAGTTGAAGTTTTAACTTCAATGGCAGTGCAAGGGAAATATGATAAATGCATTAGGGAGATTGTGATTGTCTAACCCATAAAATAAGAGAATGTCTAAAGATTATCTACTTAAAGACTTGGTATGATGATTCTTCATACTTTCTTCTTAAAATCAACCACTAATCTGAAAAGCATGATGTTAGAGAAGCCACAGAAAGCTCCATTTTTATTAGTATTTAAAAACAAAAACAAAAAACCGTGGCAACACAGAAAAGTCACCATTCCTGATATGCAAGGGCTTGTTAGCGACAACCGATGGTTGCACGTGATCAATTATTATGACATTCAAATTACATTAATTGCTTACAAATAATAAAATATAATACATTTCATGCTAAATATACAAGAAAATAAGCAGATCACAATTTTGCAATAGTTCAGGATTCGAATACTTCCGTGAAGTAAAACTTACCTCAAAAACGACATTTTGAACCCTAAATGTCCTCGGCGATACGACACGTACAATTCATAAATATATATATTTTTGTGGTGAAAAATCAAATTACGGACCAGACTTTCCTCGAGCTGATAGAATGTTGTCGCGCTCTCGTTTCATAAAGAGCTGATGCATCATGGGTAATGTAGTTCGGTGCCGTCGTTGGCGAACAACTACTCGTGTTACAGTTATGCTAAGCGTTAGGGCTGTCACGAATTGCCAGAACACATTTCACAAATGATACACTTAAATATCCTGAAAATAGGAAAGTAAAATTTAAATAAATAAACTTGGGCTACAGTATATTCGACCAGAACAGATTAGCTACATAACATTAACTAAATAGCTAGAATTGCCAAGGAAGATGAAACAGATAACATTTTTAGACACTTATATTTAACATAACCAGGTGATTATCACAATATAACAATTTATCACAAGAAACTGCTCAAGTAAAGTGGTTAATGCAGCCTTAAGTCTCTATGGGTTTACCGAATGTAAATAAATTACTTCTGGGGGAATTTTGTCCCATAAGAAGAAATTTTATGAAAGATTAAAAAATATATTTGTTTACAGACTAGTGTAATACTTTGGTATGTTCAAACAAATGGATTATTACAAAAGCTCCAATTATTGAAATAATTCTCCATGTAAAAAAAAGTAGCTATGTCATTTAAAATTGCATTGGCATTCACATTCGACCCTGAAAAAGATTGTTTTTCTGTAAATATTATACTTTGACACCTCTATTTCTACTGCACATAAGATAAGGAGCCAGTTTAACACTGTGGTAAATGCAGTCAGTCTGTTAGAAAATATCAAAAACATTGCATGTACTGTAAGTTTCCCACACTTTGATCAGGTTTTTGGATAGATACACATCATAGCAAAATGGACATACTGTAAGCCTAATCAATTAATGACAACACTTTGATACTGTACATTTGTTCGTTGTAAGCATGTATTTGTGAAAGGTTTTGATATTTTTGTGATCTCTAAAATGATCTCTAACCAAATCAGAGTTAATGTGGAGCAGAGAAACTCCTTTCCAGACTCGTGTACTCGCCTTGGTTGGACAAACCTCAACATAATATAGTAACCTGCAATATAACTGTAAAATCCTCATAAACCAAGGATAGCTGAGGTTAATTATGGGCTTGTAAGTCTAATAAACGTCATTTATGTACATAAGCACAGTAGCAACGTATCTTTACCTGTAAGGTGCAGCTGCCTTACAGAGTTGCACAGCTGCGTCTGAGTAGTAGCTTTGTGACTTTCTGTTATTCACACTATATTTCTGACACAAGTAATAACTAATGCAGACACATTATTTGAGGATAGAACTAAGGGCAGTGCAGGAAATATCATTTCCACAGCTTTTGATCTTTCATCTTGTAATTGATTTATAATTGTGCGATGATTGTGCACACACCACAGTCCACCAGCGACAGTAGCCCCTGTTGTTGCGGGTGGCCTTGGGTTAATATAGACAATGCCCGCATAGTGTTACTGGGATTAATCCTAGTCCTGTACTTGTTTTTTGGGGCTGCTGTCTTCTCTGCGTTGGAGAGACAATCAGAGCTTGAAGCACACAAGATATGGGATAAGAAACTGACTGACTTTGCACAGGAGCACAGCATGAGCCTGGAGGACCTACATGTGCTGTTGAAGGACTATGAGGAGGCCAATAATGTTTGGGTTTGGATTCAAGACCAGAGAACATTTTGGGATTTTCCTGGTGCCTTTTGCTTTGTGGCAACTGTTATATCGACCATCGGTAAGTTTATCAAGTAATAGTACAATGTATATATTCATTGATATTATTTATGGGAGCCTATGAAAACAAAGCAGTGCCCTATGCAAATGCAGTAGTAGTATTCTTTATCTTTTTGTACTAGTCCTTACCAAAGTATTTTATCATATCTATGCATCAGTGAGAGTTACACTTACACAATTACAGTGTAATTAACTAAAATAGAAAAACTATATATTTTTACTTAGAAAATAAAATTGTTATATTAAAAAGTTTATAATATAGGTTGTTGGGCTGGTTTTTATTTCAATATTTTAGAAACTGCTGATCTCCTGGGATTTTCACACACACAACAGTCTGTAGAGTTTACACAGAATGGTACCTGGCACTAACAACCATGCTACGGTTAAAGTCACAGACCAAGTCCTCATGTTGTTTCCCCTAATGTTTAATAATTGATGTGAACATTAACTGAAGCTCTTGATCTGTATCTGCATGATTTTATGCATTGTGCTGCTGCCACATGATTAGCTGATTGGATAACTGCATAAATGAGCAGGTTCCTATTAAACTGAATGGTGTGTGTATATATTTCAACTAAACTGACCATTTTGAGGTATCACAATTTCTTTAACAATGGTTAATCCATTTAATCACCCTCCTTTACTATATTAATGTCTGCCTAATTTATAATGGCTCCTCAAATAAAGATTGCTGGCGTGATAATCTATCTTTCATCTTGTTGCTAAGGCTGTGAATCAGGGCTTTTAGATTCTTTGTTTAAAGAACGTTTATTTGCTGTAGTTATATAATCTTTACGATCTACTATTAGTGTTCTCAGCTCTGTTTGTAAGGTACTTTCTAAACAGCCAACTCTTTCTGCTAGGGAAACCCTTTGTTGTACAGTTCCATACAGCCCTTAAAAGCTTACGATAAGCTGTATGGAAAATGGAGGGATGATAATAAATTTATATAAGGGATGATAAGTTGATATAAATTTATCTTTTTTCCACACATAAATTTATAGGATATGGACTGACAGCACCAACCACCACTGCTGGGAAGATCTTCCTCATTTTCTTTGGGCTGATAGGATGTGCAGCAGCCATTCTCTTGTTCAACCTCTTTCTGGAACGTGTCGTCACACTTGTAGCATACGTATTGAGTAGATGCCATGAGCAAAGACTGTGGAACAGCAGGCAAAGAACTGCTACTTCTAATCTCACCACACAACTAGGTGGCACAGCAAGTAGACAACAGGGTTGGAAGCCTTCTGTTTACCACGTAGCATTAATTTTGTTGGCTGTTTGTTTTCTGGTAACATGTGCTGCATCAGGACTCTACACTGCTGTGGAAGGTTGGAGCTACCTGGAGTCGATGTACTTCTGCTTTGTGACCTTCAGCACTATAGGCTTTGGGGACATGGTGAGCGGGCAGCGAGAGCACTATGAAACAAGCTGGTTTTACCAGATCCTCAACATCTTGGTACTCTTTCTTGGGGTCTGCTGTACCTATTCTCTCTTGAACCTCATTGCTATCATGATTAAAGCAATGTTGAACTGGATCCTGGGCAATGTGCTGTGTTTTAATTGTTGTTCAGGGACTGGTTTGAACAAACACCAGCCTGATCAGCTCTGCTGGTCTTGCTTCATGTGTCCTAAAGTTGAAGAATCTTATTCTCCACAGTTTCCAATCACCGCCAGCTGCTCTAGCCAACATTGGAGCTGCCATGTGGTTAAGCTCAACACAGGGAAATGCAGATGTGAGGGTTCTACATTACACACTGTGTGCCAAAGTGAGATGCATGTCACAGACAAAAATGTTTTCTGTGAACACAAGGTGTCAAAGGATAACACGACAGAAAATTCACTTCATGTGACTAGTGGCTGTCAACATAATAGTCTGCCTGAGCTGATGGGTGGCATGGCCGTGTTAAATAACTATCTGCAAGAGACAAGCCTTAATAGCTAATTAGCTACTACTCCATTTAGAGGACATTCAATTAAGAGAACAAGTTTCATGAAGCATATGGTAAAATCATCAGGGCTCATAGTTTTGACTGAAGAGGACTATTAAAGTTTTTGTGTCATCAACTTTTCCAGTCTAAAGTAGATTGTATATCTTGGACAGATACATTGGCTCAGCTTCTGTTCTGCATTTCTGCATGATCCTCTTTCTAGCCAGTAGAGGGACTTGATTCTCAGTGACTTGGCAATAACTTAAAGTTAAAACAATATCAGTCCTTTTCCCCTTCTTCAGTCATAATTATATCGATATGCTGAATGTGAAGGAGCGTACAAAGAAAAAAAATAAAGAAAAACATTTAATAAACATATAACACAATTAGGATTACAAATTAGACCATAATGTTCTGTATAAAATATTTTCACATAAACATAACCATCTTCTTGTGAAGAAAGCGTAGTTTGGGTCTCAAGATGTTTTACAGTGTTTCTGTGTATATAAATAAAATAGTAAAATGCTTTGATTTAATCTTTGGTCTCTCTTGAATCTCTCATTATCTAGAATGAAGTGCCATTTTGTTTTCTAATCTGTCCATATAAAATTTATTCCAATAGAACTCCACAGCTGATTTAGGTATCTGTTGATTATGTTTGAAATACACTTGTTAGTTGTAAATGGTAAATTACTTAGTAAATAGAGATTGATGTCAGTGCAGTTCTTTACTTTTATACAGTAGATGACAGTACTAAAGTTATATCATCATTTGGTATGTAGTAAACAATATGTAATTGGAAATACTGTCACTGTGTTGTTTTTTTTTAATTACTAAGACATTTAAAATGCTTATTAAATTAGATGAAAATCAACCTAGAAAACATTAAGGCTCATGTTACATTTCCCTTCTGTTTCTTTGTGTAAGTTGTCTCTTTTTCACTCTCTCGAAAAGAGAAAAGATCAAATGTATAGGGTTTATATTTCAGTTTAAACTAATCAGCTAATCACATTCAAACTTTATATGTCTGCTTGGTTTACTGTGTATGTAGCGTTTCCTTGCATGTTCTCCCAGTGTCCATGTGGGTTTCCTGTGGGTTCTCTGGTTTCCTCCAGCCTCCCAAAAACCATGCTGGTAGGTGGATTGGCTATGCTAAATTCCATTCCCCATAAGTGTACGTACACACGTGTGTGTGCGTGTGTGTGTGCGCGCGCGCGTGCGTGCATGCATGCACCCAGTGCTCTGGGTTGAACTGCCGTCTCATCTGGAGTGAACTAGGCTCCGGATCCACTGACCAGGATAAAGTGATGAATGAATGAATGCTGCTTAGTTATCTTCTTATTTTCTGATATTATGCAAAGATGTTAAAAATGCTAAATGAATGATTATTATTATTATTATTATTATTATTATTAGTATTAGTATTATTATTATTATTATTATTATTATTATTATTATTATCATTGCTATTATTATTACCTTCAAAGTTGTCTTGTGCTAATGGATTACGTCATCCAGCGGAGGGATACGGTGTGAAAGAGGGCGGATCACCTCCTCCTCCTCCTCCCGGTTTGCGGTTTGACGGCGGAGTAGTGGCTTCACCTCAGTTTCCGGTACAAGATTTCAAGACGTTAAGGTTACCGAGAGCTTTGATTGTACCTGACCGTATAACGACTCATATTTCAGTCTGAGAAACCCGGGTTTCAGTTTACTGCGGATTTCCTGCAACTCCTTCGTGAAACAGAATGGTAAGTAATGGCGATATCCTGCTTCTCTGATTAATGAAGATCTTGCAGTAATTCCGGCTCGATAGAGAGCTACAGTACCACAGCAGCTGTAATACTCCACTGACTGTAATAAATATTATTATTATTATTATTATTATTATTATTATTGCACTGGGTTCAGGAGATGAGCTGCTCAGCTACGCACACAGAAGATGAATATGGCTGCTGTAGACTCCGAGTACAGACGACATCTTATCTTATTGTGCAAGATATCAGTTAAATAACTCGCTAGACTAGACGTCTGGGTAACTAGATAAAGAGTGCAGCTTTGTAAAGACATGTTGCTGCTCGTACCTGCGTGTCTTTATGATTATTCGGTTAGTGCTGCTGGAGAACGTTTTCCTTAATGCAGATGGCTGTAAGCTGCTTGTCTTTAGGAGAAAATGAGTGAGTGGGCGGGTTAATAACAGATAGTACAAAAATAACTTCCTCAGGTTAGCAGTTCAATTTAGATAGCAAACCTGACCACAGCACAAGCACCGAATTTCGTATGATGATGATGATGATGATGATGATGTTCATTTTATTAGCATGCTAGCTGTCTAGAAAATTCCACCAGTCTGGTTTTAGCTAGGCTAATTTCACTGCGCACAGTTATGATGTAATAAAAAACATCCACAGCCTTGGCGTTATATAGAGGACATTTATTACTCCTAACTGCAGTTAGTAAAATCTAGGTTTTTGTGTAAAGTGCCGCACTCATAATAGCTTTAGAAACTGCATATAAGTGTGAATTGAGCTAGCTGGCAGCTCCTCTTCTCTCCTCCTCCTCCCTTATTCTTCCTCGTCTTCCCTCCTTCTTCCCTCTGCATTGAACCAAATCATCTGCAGCAGCCTGACACTGGATCTGCAGCAGCCCCATACACTCAGCAGCTGCCTTTTAGGGCTGAAGTCCTTCACATTGCATGAGTTAACTAATTAAAAATGGATGAGTTGACTTTAGTTGACCATTATGTTCCCCTCAACAAGATGTTCACCATCTAATGGACTCTCAGACCAGTCCCATCAAACCTAGCCATACACACTTGTGTACATTTATATTTAGCTTTAAAGTGCTCCTGTAATCAGAGGTGTTTCAGAGATGTTTATCTGTCATTTAGTGTTCTGGACATCAGTATAATAGAATATCTAGAAAATAAAATACACAAATAGGTTGGAGATATTCCAGTTTTAATGTTATAGCTTGTCACTTCCAGGAAAGAGTGATTTTTTTTTTTTTTTTTTTTTTTTTTTAACTAATTAATTTTTTTTTTTAAAGAGAGATTTTTTGCTGAGTCATCCTGTACTAGTCTTGTGTCTGTCCAATGAAAGGCTTGCTAGAGTGTATATGTCCCATGTATTGCTCTACAGGAGAAGCTTGTTAGCAGCAAATATGGTTCGTTGTTGTGTTTTAGGTGCTGGGTTTTTTTTTGTTGTTGTTGTTGTTTTTTGTTGTTGTTGTTGTTGTTGTTGTTTTTTGGCAAATTATTGCCTTTTCCAGCCATCCCTTGCTTGAGGGGAAAAAAATGGTTGGAGTTTTTTCATTTTGAACAAAGTGGAATTTGTGGAAGTTGGTGGTTATGTGACAGGCCCTTTTTGGGGATGTTCATTATCAGACTGTTCAAGAACACAATACTGTCCTTATATGCTGTCAGGGCATCTCCATCAGTAAGAGTGTCATTTCATCTTCCATTCAGACGTTTCAGATTCTTCCTGGTAGGCTTGCTGTGATAGTTGGTGTTACCGGTGTTACACGGTGTTCGGACGCACACCAATTACATCACTTGCCCACCACGGCACATCAATTAACTGATGGGAACATTTCCTCACCGTCACAACCCTACTTCCCGGTGATGACCCTGCGGCTCTCTTTTACTGATGGTCTACCTTGGCTCAAACATGTATGGCATAACTCAAAACATATGGCATCTCTCATTGTCTAGGATGTCATCCCTGTTGGATAGTCATGTGTGAAAGTGTGGTGGGGTGTGGTGTATGCCTGACTTCCTGTTTCAAAAGGAAATGCATTTTATGGCTAAAATTATGTGGACCATCACACCCATTTATGGTTCTTCAACAAACTGTTGCCACAAACGTGAAAGAACAGAATCGACTAGGATGTCTTTGTATGCTGTAGCATTAAGATTTCCCTTCACTGGAAGTAAGAGGCACAAACATGTTCCCCTGTGATAATGGCCCTGTGCACAAAGTGAGCCCCATGAAGACATAGTGTGCCAAGTTTGGAGTGGAAGAACTTGAGTGTCCTGCACAGAGCCCTGACCTCAACCTCACTGAACACCTTTGGGATGAGCTGGAACGCCGACTGCACACCAGTCGTCCTGGTTGGACATCAGTGCCTGACCTCACTAATGCTCTTGTGGCTGAATGAGCACAAATCTGCACACAGACACGCTCCAAAATTTAGTTGAAAGCCTTCCCAGAAGAATGGAGGTTATTTTAACAGCAAGAGGGGACTATGTCCATGTTAATGCCCATGGCTTTGCAATGGACACACACTGGTGTGATGGTCAGGTGTCCACATACTTTTAGCCATATAGTGTACATCACGTACAGGATCAAATCACAGCTTTCATGTTTTGTCCTATGATCACATACAAAATGTGTGTTGTGTCCGTTAACAGAGCAAGTGCACATGACACAACATACAACAGCAGATCAGAATTTGTATCAGACTGGCTCGCTCCCTAAAAATGGTGGTCTGGGGATTACTTCAGTTGAATTTGGATGTGAAAGTGTTCATCTCCTGGGATCCAGATTGGTTGAACCTGTAACATTACTTCTTACTTCACGTTTCACAACGGCAGCAAAAGGAATTTTTTTTGGCCTGCAGAGGAAACATCTCATCAGATTTGATAAGAATTTCTGTGTGTGGACTCATGTATTCAGAGGGGGTGTGAAAACACCCTTCTGGATGTGCTGCAGGCTAGACGTTCACAATAAATAGTTTATATATACACACAAAATGATTATTGGAGTATTGTTCCTTTGCATACTGTAGATCTTCATAGTTTAGATGCTACAATTGTTGGGTCAGTTCACGGCATGCAGCTTAAATGTCGTGTGTGGAAGAGCACGATCATCTGATACAATGCTGTTTGAGGCATAAGAGACAGGTGTGCCGAGTTTTAGTTAGGGGCTGTTCAGCTGCCACTGATTTGAAACAGGCTAGTCATGTTCAGCTGGATGCAAAATGAACTGGTCCAAAGCTAATTGGGAGCTTGATCATTCCATGCTGCAGGGTAGGTTATGTTGGAATGCGATTCTGAGACCTGCATGACTTCAGTCATTAAAAAAAATACTGTTTAAAGTCTTTGATCAACATCTGGCTTGTCTAAGGCAAAGGATAAACAGTTGCAAAGATGTTATTTCCTATTTACCTACTAACCTTCGCTGTAGCCTGCACATCCACAGTTAACATCCATATTCTTTTTGTAAGCTACATTGCTTAGATCTTCATAGCGTGCTTGCTGAATTGTCTACAGATTTTAAATTTGGGTTTGTACGGTGTTCAGTCATATCTGCTTATCTTGTTGGTTTTAGCCTGCTTTTGATTCTTGAGAAAACATTGCCTGAGCGTAGGTCCAATGTCGGTTATTTCTAACATACTTACCCTTTATTTGCCCTCCTTTAGCGCACGCCAACAAAAACACAAGTCACTTCTTTTGGAGCACCACAAAGAGACGGCCAGTCGTGTCTAGATGATGGAAAAATGTATGATGTTGCTTTGGGCTGAAACATAGAAGTGTGTAACTAAGTAAAGCACAGAGTGAAGCCACCCAGTTTTAGCAGCTGATTAATGAACTGTCATAGAGAAGCGCTATAATTTTATGTGTGCTACATTGGTGACCCTCTTAGTGGCACTCTCTAATTATACCCAGAGTGGCTATTTCAGGCTGGAGAGAATTTATACACGTCCTTCATTACACTCCAAGTTGAATGTGTGTGAGAGTTTGGCCCAACTGGAGTCTGATAATGACACTGCGTTATCATTTTGTCATTGCTACAGGCAGATCAGCTGACTGAGGAACAGATTGCAGGTGAGTAGACTCTCAATTTTGATGCAATCACATGACTAACATTGTTGCTTTGTTTAAGATTCCTGTGTTCTCTGTAAACACACACAGGAATGTCAAGTAGAGCGGCCTCAATTGGAATTATTGACTTCCTTCATCAAATTAATTGCATTAAAAAAAAACACGCACACATTAATTAAAAATTTCTGTGGAAAGAGCATGGGGAAACTAGTTTTTTTTTTACTTTTTTCTAACAAAAATAATTAAAGATTTTTCACTCAAAATATAATTGACACTCCGCAAGGAATATTTTAATAAATATTCCTTTTCATTTGCTCTCAGTCCCTAGAAACTCTGTTATTGCCTATACCAATGGTCACCAGTCCTGTTCCTGGAGATCTACTTTCCTGAAGTCAAGGGCTGCCTCTGAAATGGCACACTACCCTACTACACAGTAGGCGAAAAGCAGTATGCCAGAGGGGTAGTATGTCCGAATTCTCAGCAGGCGAGACAGATGGCGTATGCTTCCGGTGAGATTTTGCAGTGTGCAACTGACTGACACTACGCGAGTCAAAAATCCCACAATGCAACAGGACTGGTGCGGACGAGCTCAGAAAAAAAATCGCGGCGGACATTGCGTTGGCTCTTTTTAAGTATTAAACCTTGGTTAAACAGGACTTGTTTAACAATACCCAAATAAATTGTTAACTTGTTGAAGGTTTAAACAAGAAAACGGTCGTCACAGCATTTTGAAACCTTTTTTTTGTGATCTCCATCATTACCTCAGCCTGTTAACCCCACCCACATTACATTACTAATTCAGTTAACTTTCCTGATGTGCATTTTGTTGTTAGTGTGGTTGCTTTAATCTGCTCAACCCTTTAAGATTTTTGTGTTTATGATGACGTCGAAGGTCACATGACAGTGCCAACATGGTGGATGTAGTATGTCCGGGATTGTATTAATACTACACACATACTGATTAGTACGTACTGGATCGGATGCAGTACACACTGTCACAGTACATGAATTCTGACGCAGCCTTTAGCTCCAACCATAATCGTGCCCGCCTGACCATCCTCTCATTGCCTTAAGAAATTCTTGATCAACTAAAACAGGTGTTAGATTTTAGTTGTAGATGAAACCTGCAGGAAGATACATCTCAAGGAAAAGGATTGGTGACCACTGGCCTATACTGTTTCTCTGGTGTATAAATATAAAGCTGTACACATGTGAAATCCCTTTTACAGCATCCAAAATGGTCCCCTATTCACTATTCCCAAGATTGGAATATTGGAAACACTACACAGAACATTATTACAGGGAAGAGAAATGAATGCTTTCACACACTTCTTCACACAGGTTGTAGGGTTTTGAACACGATTTAGTCACAATTCTAAACGTAGTCAGTCAGTTGTTCAGCTTTAGTCGCATTCTGTTTGATGTAAGTAGCCTTGATTGAGGCTGTCTTTCGTGATATTTGGAACGATGTTATCGTAATTAAAGCGCTGTCTTCAGTGTTTGTTGGTACTGGGACTAAAGGCTTGATCTAATCCACCAGAGTTCAAGGAGGCATTTTCCCTCTTCGACAAAGATGGCGATGGCACTATCACCACCAAGGAGTTGGGAACTGTGATGCGTTCGCTTGGCCAGAACCCCACAGAGGCTGAGCTGCAGGACATGATCAATGAGGTCGATGCTGATGGTGAGACTGCAGTACAGCAGTTTATTGATGCTGACATGCTAACTTCATCAAGTTAGCAAGCTCCAATGTCTGTCAGCTTTATACAGAAATTTCTAATTACTTATCTAGATTTGCTTTAGTGATGACAACAAAGTATGGTATTTCCTTAGGCAACGGTACAATAGACTTTCCAGAGTTTCTGACCATGATGGCCAGGAAGATGAAAGACACAGACAGTGAAGAAGAGATCCGAGAAGCCTTCAGAGTCTTTGACAAGGTGAGTATGTACCATGAGCTAAAAGCCTGCAAGTAATGCCTGATTTACCAAATTAACCTGTAAATGCCTTATTTTACTTTACTGCACATATTAAGTCTGTCTCTCTGCATCAAATTAATTCCTGATGCTATTTGGGAGGAACATGACCAAACAAGTTGAAACATGTCTTTTAACCTTATATTTATTTATTTATTTTATTTTATTTTTGGCGGAAAAAAAAAATGAATGTGTTTATTTGATCTTGGTTATAATTGCAATTGGTTCTGATTTATTTTCCCCCACCCCGTGCCTCCTAGGACGGAAACGGCTACATCAGTGCAGCTGAACTGCGTCACGTCATGACTAACCTTGGTGAGAAACTGACAGACGAGGAAGTTGATGAGATGATTCGGGAGGCCGACATTGATGGTGATGGGCAGGTGAATTATGAAGGTAAGCTGGCTGTCTCTGTCACACAGTGATTCAGTGTCTCAAGCAGCTATTTTTGCTTACAGTGAGCATCAGTTGTTAGGTCTGTCATAAATGCTTTTTCTAACAAGTGTAATGATTGCAGCTACCAGTTGGCTATGAATTGCATCACAACGTCTGTTTCAGACTAGACACAAATTAGTATGCATCAAATCAGCACCTGTAATTTCACGAGCTACACTTGTGCGGTGGTTTAGCAGCAGACTCGCTTCTCATCATAGGGGTGATGAGAACAACCTGGATAGCTTCTTGTGTACATGTGTATGCATGCTGAGACAGACATGTAGTGGCATATGACGTAGCATTTGCAAGAAATACAGCTGTTTTACAGCCACCTTTCTATTTCTTCTTCTCTCATGATGAACTCCGAAACAAGCTCCCTAACACTAGATTTGAGCTTTTGGCAGATGTTATTATGCATGCCGTTATTATTCAGATTCATCCAAGCCAGGATGAGGATGCTAGAAACGATATTGGCAGCCACAGTGATAACTTGCTTAATGTAGGTTTACTGGAACCACAAGCTTTTCAGCAGTGGGGAATCAGCCTACAGCTGGACTGCATACACCACAAACAGAGAAATGTCTCATCAATAGAAACTCAGGCTCTAGTTGCTGGACACAAGACATTTCTAACAAAAAAGTGGTGCCCTATTAGAAAGAGAGAAATCGTTATCGTGGATGCTTCCCTTACCAGCTGGGAAGCAGTGTGGTTTCACAGGGTCAAAGAGTTGCGTTGAAGGACGTGATGTCTGTACCTGGCAGTGGTAGCCCATGTTTGGGAAAGGTTTGGCGAGGTGCAAGTGGACCACTTCACCAATGTCAAGTCATTACATTGCCGACTGTGGTTCTCCGTGATGCCCTCACCCACCACTGCTCACTATCTTCTGTATGCTTTTCCTACTTTACCGCTGATTCTTCCCACACTGCACAGAATTTAGCAACTAAGCCACAGAGTCTTTCTCATGGTCAAAAGATAGCCCCCAAGATTTGGTTTCCTTTTTTGTTTTCACGTCCGCTTGGAACACCCTGTTGTCTACCTCCCAGAGCAGATCTGGTATCCCAAATGGACAAACCTTCTGCCAGGTCAGCTGTGCCTGTAGGTTTGGCCCCTCAGAATGAATGGTGAACTGAGGACCATGTCCTAGCAGTTCAAAAAACACTCATGAACCAAAAGAGCACTTAGTAAACAAATCTTGCATGACCTTAGGTTCCAGCTGCTCCATGATTTAATTTGATTCCCAAAATTTTACTTTTTAACACATTTTTCATTAAAGCCATGTGAATCTGCATTATTGGGGGGTGGATGTCTTCCTGATGTTATCTCTGGATGGTTTTCCTTTCCATTGTCACCTCTGGATTACTTATCAGAGATCTAAATCTAAAAAAATTTTATCTGTGAAAATTCTTAACTGATCACTTCTAATCTGTTGCATTTTTCTGTTTCTTTCAGAGTTTGTGCAAATGATGACTGCAAAGTGAAAGATGTTTTCCATTCTGTCTCTCTTTTACATTGCTTGTCCTAATAAGATCACTCTGTCTTTAGAAAATAAACGATCAGAAGTTTGCTTCAGTGAAAAATTAAGAATTTCAAATTTCGCAAGACACCAACCGAAACAGAACTAAAGTGTAATTTGTTGAGAAAAATTGCAGAGTAGTCCCAGCAGATGTGAACGGACCAAGCATAACTGCATGAGCCATTTCGGAGCAGACGTCTTTATACCTGCCACAATTTGAAGACCGTGGCGCTCTAAGTCAAAAATGAAATGGCATACATTTGTAGGGTGTGGTGAACATTTTCTCTTCAAAAATGAATAAAATAACCGAATTAAATGGTCAAAATGCTGCATTCAATTAGAGAACAATTGCATGTGCCCTTTGTGGCGAAGTCATGCTTCAACTCTAACTCTGCTGCTCTGTTCCAGTCTCAAAATTGAAAGGTAGCACAACTGGATGTTTATACACGGATACTGTATTATACATCATAATGTGTACTTAAGCATCTTCAAATTACACATCACTGAAGTTCGATGGCTACTGAGCTGAAGTTTCATGTTGGCCAGCAGATAGATTTGACAGGTTTGTCTTTATTGAAGTGTGTGTGTGTGTGTGTGTGTGTGTGTGTGTGTGTGTGTGTGTGTGTGTGTGTGTGTGCGCGCGTGTGTGCACTGGCTAAAAACGTTACACAGGCACTGATGTATAAAGTACATGGACTGAAGAACTGAATCTGGGTTGACTGATGTAACTTGTGTGGCTGCTGAAAATGTGGAGAATAGTCATCAATGCTATTTAACAGTGTTAAGCTTTTTAAATGTATCGTTTTCTACTGTGCTTGTCTGGTGAATTTTGCATCGCCTGTTGTTGTAATAGCATGATGATCTGTGTGTTTGTTTGAATCATTTTCAGTTTTGAGATGTGCCATATACTCTTAAGCCACAGTCTTCTCTCTAAACAACTCTTAGTCACTTAGGACATATATAAAACTGATGAATATGTACACGCCCTCTTATATTTGCATTTTGGTGTTTAAAAAAAAAAAAAAAAAGGTATGTTCATTTACAGATGGAGATGTTGCCACTCCTTTAACTAGTCGTTTGTCGCTTGCTTTTGTGGGTTCGTCAGAGCTTCTTGTTCAGTCTCTAAATCTCATCTGCGCTTTGCTTGCAGTATGACTGAAGAAAAAAAAAAAAACGACAACCAGGGTCCATTAGAGCAGGACAAAGGTGATTTAGTTTCACTTATACTAAGTAATGTTGGCTTTTGGGGGTCATTAATATTCCAGTGATCTTACTGTGGGCGATGCAGAATTACACTGCTCTACTCAGAGTGTTGTTTTTAATGGTTTTTGGACAAATGTACAAATGAAAGAGGATCAAGGATTTAACGTGAAAAGTGTATGAATAATATGCACTATATATATAATATAAATATATATAATATAAATATAAATGTTTTCCAATAAAAATAAATGTATACTTTATGCTTGCATTCATGTGTTTTCACTGTCTCTTTTCTCTTTCTTGGTTCCAGCATGTAGTATCTCTGATTGTCTCCATTTCGAGAATGCATTATTCACTATAGAGCAGAAGTAAACGAACAGTTCATACTGCAGTGTGAGTGACACTTACACTGTCGACTGGTGTATGTGGAGCCAAATGTGACAAAAAAATGTTTTCCACTTTACAGTTCAGTGTAATTGTGAAGAAGGAACTGTAGTTTAGGGATTTGTCTGAATCTCAAATGACATACACATGTAGTGCAGTATGTAGGGTATATAACATCGTTATCTTACACCCTAAAGGGCAGTCATTTGAAATTAGACCTAAGGTTCAAGGTTATCTTTATTGTCCCAGAGGGGCAAATTGTGCAGTCAGCTGTAACCACACACAGCTCTTAGACTAACAATAATCAAAAGAAACAACAATCAAACAAACAAGAAAGTACTGTAATAATTACGAAGTAAAAGTCAGGTTAATTTATTTAGAAAACTGATGGCCGCTGGGACAAAAGAGGTCTTTAAACCTATTTGTGCTACATGTTGGCAGGTTGTATCTGCAGCCCGACGGAAGCAACTTAAAATCCTGAAACGGGGGATGGCTTGAATCAGCCAGAAATGACTGGCCCTTCTTCAAGGTCGTACCTGCAATTTTAACAACCTTAACAATACTCTACAATCTATTTTTGTTTTTGAACTTGTTGGCATGTTGATGGGGCATATATTAAAATTTGACAACACCAGGTGTCCTGATGTTGAGGTTTTTATTTTGAACTATTTACAATATTAACTATTTCCTTTGAGAAGAGAAATATTGGCATTTTTGCTGCCTATTGTGGAATAAATTTTCATTTTCAGATCATGTAACACATCCAGTCAGATATAAATACTGGAGTCTTAATTGATTACATCACATAACATCATTGTGATATTCACACCGTAACAATATATATATATATATATATATATATATATATATATATATATAAAAAGAAAAAAGT
>JANDJT010000071.1:10271999-10284531 GCA_024331685.1 Stegophilus panzeri | reverse complement strand
TTGTCACATGAAAAGATATAATCAAATATTTACAAAAATGTGAGGGGTGTACTCACTTTTGTGAGATACTGTATTTTTCAATATGCTTTCTTTGTGAGGACATCAGTAAATCTAACCATAATTTTCTGTATCCTGTGTGGATACATGGATTCACTCATGTATCTAGCTTCCAAAGTATATGTTTGGGCACATAACAACTGATAAATGTGTTAGGCAAAACTATAACAGCAAACATCACAGAGAAATGATCAGGGACTACCACAGATGACTGGAAAGCTGATACAGCAACTGGAAATATTGAATGCTGCTGAAATTAGCACACATTTTGGCCACCCACAATCACAGTGGAAAAGACCTGTAAATGTGTCTCTCTGATGTTAAACCGTAAACTTGCTGTTGTGACTGTGGGAAAGGTCTTTGTAGGCTGTGCTGTGTTCACATAGCTGCTGTCAAGATTTATAGACATCACTGCAAATGGTGACGAAAACAATCTGCCTCTCACATATACCTATACTCACACAGAAATGACTTTCACTATGAGAATGTGACTTGTGTTCAGGGAAGCCACAGCTTACTGCTCTACAACTGAGTTCTCTGTAACTACACAGGCTAAGGGTCTATACTTTTCTTGTGGTTGAAGGTTTCTCGGATCTTAGACCGCATCTTTGTGGGAGACACACCATTATTTTTTATTTATTTATGTATTTAATTTTCACATAAAGAAAACATTTGTGAGAGTTGAAAAAGTTGCCTCATAATTAATGAAACTGAATTTTATTGCTGAATATTGCTGAATTTGCAATATGATTCATTTTAGTAATGCAGTCAGCCTATAATTTCTTAGGAACGTAAACTTATCAGCTTGTTAAACTGTCTTTATTGCACTGCGGCATGATGCAGATGATTACATTTTCACAACACTTCTCTCCTTCTTCTTTTTATACATCTTCCATTTCTTGGCCTTTTGCAAAACCATTTGTATGAGTCATATTTTAGAAGGAACTTCAGGGTCTGACTTGTGTGCTGCAGCATGGAAATGTCTGTTGGATGTTGTGATGACTGAATTCTGGAAATGAAATACTTAAAATATTTTTATTGACTTTCTAATCTTGCCTTGGCTTTCATGTTGGGTAATAAACTAGTTCATCAAAAATAAAACTGCTTAAATATAACAAGTGTTAAACCTTGTTAACTAAGTGCAACTTCCTCACACGGAAAATGTCATGTTGATCAAGTTGTTAGATAGCAATGTAATCAGATACTGGCTGTCAAATGTTTGCGATGCTCCGGCACCATCATATCTTTTCACTTTGTACAGATGACAGCAAATGGTCATTTTATTCATACTCCCCAGTTCCAGTTTCTCCCTCCCAGTTTCTTGCCCTCTAGCTAACACCGACAGCAACAAACTGAGGAAGGTGAAGGCTACCATACAGTATACTTCCTCAGAGACATGTGAAGCCTACCTCTGTACCTTTTCAAACTCTTGCTCATACAACATGACAGGGCAGTGTAATACACTCCGAGAAAAGCAGTATCTACCCTCTTCCACATACATGGACTCGGCTAGTGTTGCTGTGATTGACAGGATGCATGGCCAATTTCACTCCCTAAGCTCCCAGCCATGGAGAGCTGGATTCAAACATAAGAGCTCCTGATGGTAGTGATTTTTAATTTTTAATTTATTATTTATTTATTTTTTTTACAGATCTGTTGAAAAATTATGAATTGACTTTAAAAAATAACTTTTTCTTAAATTTACTTTAAGAGCCTATTGGTGTACAATTCTGGCTGGAACAATCTGCATAAATGTCATTTGTAATCCAGATAAATCTGATGTCTGTTATTGGGGTTAAACACACAAATTCCACGCACCGTAGTTCAAGTCAAGCATTGATTCATGGAAGTGATTTATATCTGGTTTTTCCAACCCACACTGAAACAGACTGCCATGATGTCAATTCTGTTTTTTTTTTTCTGAATGGAAATGTTACATTTAGTTTCATTTTTAGATTTAGAGATTATTTCTGGTTATATTTCTGGAACTATAATTTTTAGCAAGTCTTTGAGATACATTTGAAAGGATTGAATAGAAGATTGTAGAGGAACGGTGTTGTTACAGCTCAATGCTCAGGCAGGGTTAACAACTAGACATGGTAAATAAAGTCACACATGGATACCCTAAAGATGTACTGTTTATGCCCAGTTCTCACCATTGCTTCCTTGAGTCTCACCTGGATGTTATGGACTTGTATGTAAGAAGTGATGCTGTAATCATTCTTCCTCTTCTTCTTCCTCTTCTTCTTCTTCTTCTTCTTATTATTATTATTATTATTATTGTTATTGTTATTGTTACTGTTATTGTTTAGTTATTATGACACTCATACTGAACATCCTTTCCACACACTTATAGTTCATACAGTATAATATACAGTTATAGAAGGAATCATGATTTATAATCACTTCTGGTGTTACCTGGAAGTGCTTCCCTTTTGAGTTTTCTCTCAAGGTGTCTTCCTGATGTTGTCTCGGGAAGTTTTTCCTTTCCATTGTCACCTCTGGATTACTTATTAGAGATCTAAATCTAAAGCTGTGTTGTGACAATGTAGATACTTTTAAAAATGTTCAAATCTAAACACATTTAATTTAATTCAATACCAAGTCGTGCACATTTTTCATAAAGTTTGTGATCGAGTGCCATGTTTTCTACTGAGGCTAATCTCCATCGTGTCACCAGAGCTGAACAGTCAATTTGACAGATTGAGATGCAACTTGGGCTGCATTAATCAAAGCAGATGTTATTTTTGTCTTGATTTGCTCATATTGTGTACATCTGGAGAAGCATGTACCGTCATGTTGGTGTATTTGTAGAGTGTTGTGAACACAAACTTGTGATTGTCACAGACATAACTGACTTTGCTTGAAAACCCAATTCGTATATGCAGTACATTCTTTTGTTTCACGTCTATTTACTTTTCTTCAGTTGTTGGCTCAGTGTTTGACCTCCGTACCACCCTGTTGGAGGCATCAATTCACTGCTTTCATTCAAGTCACTGTTTTCATTTAGCAGGCCACGATAGAACCGCAAACCAGTCTGCATCATAATTACTGACAAATAAGGCTGTTGACAGATTCCAGCCCACGGTCGTCATTATTTTGAAACTTGGTGCTGTGTGTTCAGGTCTTTATGTTCCCTGGTTTCACTTAGACAAATAGGACCCATGTCAGAGTCAGTCACACATTATAAGCCAGTGACAGATTATTAAAAGAAACAACAACAACAAAAAACCTGAAGTTGAATATTAGCTCATACATGAAAGCTGGGGTTGAAATCACCAAATCTTATAATAGCATTACTGCTGAAATATATAAATCGGTCTTTCTATATTACATTATTTTCTTTGTTTTTGATGCCATTTCATTGCATTTAGGTTGTTATTTGAAGTTTTTATTTTACTCTGGCTTAATTATTTACTCTGCTATTGCAATTGTTTTCAGACCCATTATATTTACATATGTTGCAAGTAGCATACTGCAGTCAGATCAATCAAAATGCCTTTCCCTGCCTTTGTGTTCAGTCAACAACCAAGACCACTGCATATTTTTTTTTAGAAGTGTTTATTATTTTTGCAACTCACCATGATTTGGCAAGCAAAATCTCTCTTTTGAGTGCAAGTCAGAATGGGAAAAGCTTAATATGCTGCACACAAAACTCGCACAAACCAGATGTGGCATGTACTGTACATACAAAGACTTCACTGCTATATACACCACTGAGGATATTCCTTTACGAACACCAAAAAAATAAGAACATCTCTAGTATATTTCATAGATAACTGGTTTGCATACTGTATGATGTGTAATAGCAAGTAGTTGGTATATTTTGTTAAAACAATGAAAGTTGAACTGCGAACTTGTTATCTACAAAACCTCTACCGCATCTACACTGGAGGATAGGTCTGTTTCGAAAGTTTGGGGAGACCAGCTGCACATTTTCCACTGCTGATATTAATGCCTACCGCTTCCTCAAACGCTGTGTATACAAAAACACCAGGACATTTTCGTGATAGCAAAAATGTTCCAACACCCAAATATGGAAGGTAAAAAAAAAAAAATCTCCTTCTTGCAGCATGATTTGTATTTCTGATTCCCTTTAAGCATTTGCATTGGGTCCAGGACAGTTCTAAAAGCATCTGTACAGCACTTTGATTTAGGCGGAGTATGAATTATAATTGTGACATGAGCTAAAAGAGGAGGTCACGTAAAAGTCGAGATGTTTCAGACACCACAAAAATGATTTTGAAGATTTTAACAACATAAATGATTAATACCACATGTTGTATTAAAATCTTTCCTTTGTCACATTACAAACAACAAACCACAGAGACCATGTAACCAAGTGCAAATTTTTGTCTGTGTTGAGAAACATGAATAAAAAATGACCACTGAAAAACTTGACATTTGGTTTCAATGAATGAATTTACACAGTTGTGACTTTGAAATTCTAAGCTTTTGCCATGTTTGATTAAATTGAATTTATGTTTAGAAGATCCAGAATATACATGGATGTGTGAACTTTACACAATACTGTTTAAA
This sequence comes from Stegophilus panzeri, assembly GCA_024331685.1. Lineage (NCBI taxonomy): Eukaryota > Metazoa > Chordata > Actinopteri > Siluriformes > Trichomycteridae > Stegophilus > Stegophilus panzeri. Next base: position 10,279,935 of record JANDJT010000071.1, on the reverse strand, counting down.
AGTAGGGAAAAAATGAGAGAGACAGTTATGTGTCTGAACTACAGAGAGTCAAGTCCTTGAAGCTCAATATAAAAAAAGCAAAACAAAGAAATGTAAGATGGAACCTCGTATCTCTAAAGCCTATTTTACACTGCACCAACTGACGCCGACCGACACCGTCAATCACCGGCATTTAAAAGTTGGCCGTTGGATTTAAAATGTCGGTAAACAAAACTGCCATGTTCACACCTCCAAAACAGATACCAACAAACTTATTTTTAATAGACAGACTGGTTTAAAACTGGATTATCCTTTTACCACAATCAAAACTGTACTATCACTAGTGTCTTTATGTGTCATTCTGCACCTGAAAAGACTGAAACGATAGAGATTGTGGGTGAAGCCTTGGTTGCTATGATGTGGGAGACAGGGCACTTGTTTAAATTTATGCAAAGAACTGCAAACAGAGGATGTGCAGAGCTTTGAAAATTTTGCTCGGTTTGCCAAGCAAAATGCAAATGTAAGTTTTAAACCTTTGTTGCAATTTCACTTCTCACTTCATGAAAGAGAAAATGGCATACGGTTAGAGGACGATCCCAATTAAAACCCAAACACAAGAGTAGATGATCCTCACCATGGGTCAAAATGAACAATTTTATTTATATACCACATCGATATATATAATTTATCCTCTTTTTTCTGATTCATACAGAAATCTGCATTTTTACCCACAACAATGATTTAACACGCCTATCACCTAGCTTTCGTTTCTATAGAGTTTTCAGGGACACTTGCCTGATCGTTATAGCAGTGGTTTGTGCTAGGTCAGATCACACTAGAGTTCATACTACACAGTTCGCTGACACCAGTCGGTGAAAACAAATACCGACCAACGTCAACAGACACCAACAAAAAGTTAACACACTGATCTGACAAAACCTGACAAAAGTGTCTGTTGGTACAGTGTGAACTAGGCTTAACAAGTTCTTATGTTTAGATGCAATGTAATTTTCTGTTGCAAAAACGATGCCTAATCAAAAAAGACAATGCATGCACAAAAAAGCAATATTTTCAACACTTCACTCGGTTTCTAGCTTAATTCAGAGTTTAGTTTAGATCCTAGTAAAACTCATATGATATGCATCACCTGGTCCAGGTGTTTAATAGATGTGCTGTGATAGTAGCCTTGAAATGATCTGAGACAATGCGTAAATAGCACGTACCTTCACTCTGAAGGCGGAGTGCAAATATACAGAACTACATTAAGGCATTTACAAAATGAATCAATTCTACAGTATGAGTTTGAGAAAAATCTACTAATCTGCAAACATACCACAACGTTTATTATGGATGTACTTAAAATGCTTATGGTTGGTATGAAACGAGGGCACCAAACTAAAGAATTACGGCCTTCTTATTCATTTGCATTTCATTAGATGCAAAGGAATGTTGTTACACAGATCAACTGACATATACACTCACTCAGTCTTATTGAGTAAACCTGCAAACCTACACATTCATGGAATTATAAGATCATGCAGATACAGGTGAAGAGTTTCAGTAACGTTTTTCCCCCACTTTAATGTTTGATGTGAACATTCCATGAAGCTCTTGACCTTTATATACAGTAAATGATTTTATGCACTGTGCTGCCACCACATGATTGGCTGACTAGATAATTGTGTGAATGTGCTGGGGTATAGGTGTCACTAATAAAATGGCCAGTGAGTGATACTCAATGTTTTTGTGATATACCCTGCGTATTTATTAATGATACACTACTGTCTTTCTGAATGGAATAGTTGGCTATTGTAGGCGACAACAGTTCTAAAGTAATATTTAGTTCGAACATGGTTTGTGCTTCACATATTGAGGAGTGTACACACATGCCTTAAGAAGGCCTTATTCCTACATACACATGCATGCACACACACACACACACACACACACACACACATTCATTTTCTAGTGCAGTCCATCATTCTGTACAGAACTGATTCTTCTGACAGTAGTTTCTGAATATGTGTAGTCTTTAAAGTTTTTTCTTTATTTGAAGTCTCCTGATGGGGTTGCAAGGTGGGGTAGTGGGTAACATTGCCACCTCACTGTGTCCAGCTTTCCCTGTTCATTACTAAGGTCTAGTAATTGCATGTTCTCCCCAAGTCTATGCAGGCTTTCCACCAGGTCTGTGGTTTCCCCCCATCTACCAAAAACATGCCAGTAGGTGGATTAGGGACACATATTTGCCCGTAGGTGTGAATGCATGCGTGAATGTGTATAAATATGATGTAAAGACTGGTATCCAATCCAGTGTGTATTCCTGCATCATGCCCAGTGTTTCTGAAATAAGTTCTGGATCCACTGCAACACTGACCAAGATAAAGTGGTTACTGAATATTAACAAATGCATGAAATGTCTCCAGATTTCAACATGTCCCTTGGCTTGCTGCTGGCTTTCACTGAGGCATGCCACAGAAAATTTTGCTCTGGAGAGCAGTGGACTCTGCAGGCACCATGCTCTCTAAGCGATGCGAGAGGCCATCTTGGGCCGTGGTCTTCACTGCCGCCTTGCTGAATCGGCAATGTAAGAGTGCACGGACATGCTGGAAGATGGACTTGCGGAAGATGATGAAGACCCAGGGGTCTACCACGGGGTTGAGGGCAGAGAAACGGAACGCCAGGAGGTTCCTTTCGTCGTTGCCTGATCCTTGGCTGATGGCATTGACGAAGCCAAATATCTAAGAGAAAGAAAAAGAGAAAAAGGGAGAGTTAGGTTGGGTGAAAGATATTTAAAATATATTTAAATTGACTGAACACCGAAGCTCTTTTAAACTTCTACATGTCTAGGAAACCTTTATTAACTATTATTAATTACTTCAGTGTTTATTCTGTAAGAAATCAAATCTTGTGTGCAGTTCTGAATGACTGCAATTGACAAACATATCATAGTGTACCGATGACAGGTGAAAGGCAAGACAGCACAGTGTACAATAATATGATTTTACAGACAAGTTTAACCATGTAATGGACTTGTATAAGATGGGTATTGTCAGGAAAACCAAATTAAAAAAGACAAATCTGTGTTATTATAGTCTGATCATGGACAGGATGTGCAACACAACCACAGCACTGAATTGTGAGACGGACAAAATCTCTGGTTCTGGAAACACACACAATATGAACACAATATCTATTCTTGGTAATATACTGCCTGTATATTTCCTGTCATAATTGTCCAGCTGATCAGTGCAGTAATTACAACTGTGTCCGGGTTTAAATCTTCAGTGAAATTAGTCTGAAAAATATGTCTGATCTGCGATACTCACGAATAAACTAAATGGACACAGCAAGTTTGGTTTGGTTCGGTCTAGATATATTTGACTTTATTTGACTCTGTCTCCAAACAGAAGAGTTTAGATTCAGAGTCCATCAAACAACGTGGCATGTGTTGAGAAAAGGGGATTACTGGCTGGCTAAATCATACTAATTAGTATTTTGGCATGGACTGTGCTTTTTGGGAAGGTCATTCGTTCCAACAACCTGACACACTGCACATGCTGCACATGGGGAGCCAAAAAAAATAAAAAATAAAATAAAAGGTAAAAAAGAAACCTTGCACTAAAAACATAGACAATGCAGAAGTTACAGACACACAGTTCTCAAGGACTTACTGTTTGCGTTCTCATCTGTGGCACTGTGGCAGATCACATAAGTCCTTTCTAGGAAGGCTGTAGACCATTTCCATCACATAAAACGCACTAATTTCTCATATCAAACACGTCCGATGTCTGTACAGAAGCTGAATTCTCTGGACTGTTTGTGTTCTGCATAAATAGCTTAGGTCATGACTTTCTTCTCCAGACCACAGCACCTGCACATGTGGTTGTTTTGTTTATTAAAACCCAAAACACGATTCCACAAAACCCATCAGGATCTGCAAAAGCTGTCTCTGTTTAGAAGCATAACGCTGCCTGTATACCTCCTGATGTCACTGTTTGCTTTTTCTAGTACAAGAACATGCCGGAATTGATGACACGTCAACAACACCTGACGTTTACTGCAGCATTTAATGGAAATCTTTGCCAGACTGTGTGAAAGGCAACAATCCTATCTACATCTTCAAGCATTGAAATGCAGTTATTTATGGTGTGTGTCATTATGACATAACTTGTAAAATGTGCCATGACCTGACAGGTGGTGTCACCATATAGTACAGTCCAGGACAGACAGAGAACATAATACATTTCTTACTTTACTAGAAGGAGGACATTTTGAATAGAGCAGCACAGACAGAGAAGGCCTGGAAAGAATGAGTGTTAAATGTGCCACCATGGAACACTGTATACCCACAGCATTCAATTAATTTCACTTTAACATCGACAGGGAGCTACAGGAATTTCCATGAGCCATTAAGTGATGTTAATGTCTGTGTCAGTATAGTGTCATACCATCTGGATGAAGTGCTGCTCCGACTTCTATTCAGCAATTCTGAATCAGTAGCTACCAACTCATCTGTGTGACATTACAAGAAGCCAGTGATTGTCACTGTTGCACGTCGTCAAAACAACTCCAGAAAACATGCCCCACCACATTCCCTGGCCTCATATGGTCCTCAGGCAGAAGCTCTCTATCCTGCATGGTCTACTAATCAAGTTCTGACACAACTGCTTGGGCACCATGGGACTTTCAGGGTCTCTTTAAATAAGCACTTTAGGACGAGTTGATAGTGTGGTTAACTGAAAAGAAACTAGTTAGAAAGTTTGTTTAGGGAAGTCTGTCAGCTGCCTTCTAAACTGAACATACTGCCACAAGACTGCAAACTCATTCACCCACAGTGTAACTTAGCATACACAAAACATCAGAACATACCAGAAAATTGCACAAAACACACAGTGACCTGATACAATAACACATTCACAATACAGAAAAAAATACAATATGCGCCTTAAAGGGATGCTATAATACAAGACAGGCTTTTATTTATTTATTTATTTAAATTTTCACTCATTGAATATACTTGGTCCTTTTGAAATGAACTAAATTTGCCTCATCCACAGGCGATAATTTAAGCAACACTTATTTCAGTGAGAACCACAAAACCAAATTTTGGTGAAAAATGTCACAAAGTGAGACTTGTTAAACAACAAGCTCTCATTGTTTAACAAAGAAAAAGCTGCTTTTCATCTAAAATGACTCCAAATCCAACCATTTCTGCGTAATCATTTTGTTATGAAGGTGCACCTACAGAATGATAGTGCCGTCGACCAGTAAAGCAGGAATCTTTAAGAGTTTGGTTCCAACCTACTACAAGTAACACACCTTTCTGTAGTGTTCAGAACCTCCCTTGCTCAGTTGTTTTAGGTGTGCTTTGTTAAATTTGGCAAGGCAAGTAGATTTTCTGGAACAAGGCTGGGCCTGCATTAAATTCCCTTTAGACAATGTAGTAGGGTTTTTTTGGGCAGTTAACGTTGGGCTAAATGCCAAAATGTGATAACTGTTATTTAGTAGTAATAATAATACAAAGAGCATATAGAAAATGCATCAATTATAGTACACAATGTTCTTTAAAAAACAGCCAAGGATTAACAAGTGTCTTTTCTGTAGGGCTTTTGCAACATTGTAGTTCAGTTGTCACCAAAACATCCTGTTCTCACATTTGCATTTGTGACCTACTTTGTTGTGGTTGTTCTAACCTTTAACTGTTAATTCATTGGGCTAAAGGTTGGAGGTCTTATATATACACCACTGAGTCAAGCAAGAATAGAACATGATTGGAAATAGCAAGGTTTAGCAACATCTTCACCAGAATGATACAGCAAGCCTGTTTGCACTTGAATGGGTGTTGTGATGCAGCTGCAATTATAGAATTGTGTTCCCGTTTCCTTGCTTAAAAATAGTTTCATGGTGTACTCTTACATAATTTATAAGAAGGTGAAATTTGCTTTAATCTTTAACCCCCTGTCCTGATTCATGCCTTCTTAATATTTTTGTAAAATAAATTCTTTTCTTTTACAAGCCAGTGAACATACAGTATATGAGAAGTGTTACACAAAAATATTCCTTAAAAGTTTTCTTTCTTTCTTTTTTTTTTTTTAAATCTAAAGTTGAAAAGTTGGGTCTGCATTGACCCGTACCTCATTATTATTATAAAGTGCTATCTGTGATGTATCATCACAAACCACTTGAAGTATGTTCAGCACTTATGGTTATTAAGGAGTCTTTTGATGACAGTGTAGTTTTGTAACTGTTTGACCACTAATGGCACTGTAGACCGTCAAAGAACAAAGTGGGCCCTTGAAAACTGTGCGCTGTGAATACTTTTTTATATTTCAACCATTGAAGAAGTCAGTAATTTTTAATTATTCTCCACACAACAATAAACTACAAACTGTATCACATGACCAGCCATGTGCTCCACATCCCCATTCACAATCACTGAACTGATCAGCTTCACCTGTTCCTAACACTCCTACAAATAACCTGGTCTTTTACACAGTCATTGTGAAGTCTTGCTGCTGGTATTTACTAGTGACATTATTGAGTTTGCTTATTCTGTAGATGTTACTCTGGTTTGATTCTGCTTTAGTTTGGTTATTGATGCTGTCCCTGCCTGTTTGCTAATCACCTGACTTTCATGTTTTGAATCTGCTTTGCCCATACTGTACAACTTGTCTGCCTTGGGTGTTTTAATTGAATCCTTGCATTTGCATTAAACTTCTATATGCCTGACAGGCGTATACAAATAAAACAGAAACAAACCGTTGTGACAATTAGCAGAAAGAAAAAAAAAACGGCTCAAGAAGACAAATTCATATTGGAGAAGAATTAGTGCACGGGAGGATGCTTAATTCTGAAAGGGAATTTCACACAGATGCAGAGACGGAATGAAGTTTTATTGCTGGTAAGTGACCATGTCAATCAAACAAGCAGGTGGGCTCAATACAAATATCATGTTCTTCACATTACAAGCCAGATAAACAAAGCACCGTTCTAAAACTATCAAAAAGGAGTTTGTCGATATTTTGTGAGATAAGGAGGCCAGAAAAAAAACATGAAAAAGGGCTACAAGAAGTGTAAAATCTAACACTTTACAAAGTTTGATGGCAATCAAAATTGGACAGTGATTTAAAATGCTGTTTGTTTGCTTTGCTCTCCTGCGAACGATCAGAAACCATTCATGGTTTCACGAGGAACATTAGACAAGCAATTTTAAAAGGATTATATTTCAAATTTACTATTTCTTACTGTTCACTGAATTTACCACCCTCCCCCATTCTGCTGTATTATACTGACAGGGGTTTTGTTTTACTTAATTAAAATTTCTAGTTAATTATTGGTATTAATTTGATAAGTTTTTTGTTTGTTTGTTTGTTTGTTTTGTTAATTTGGGTTGGGGTTGAGAGGGGGTGCGAGTTCTCCAAAACTGGGAAGTGGGGCTCATAGAAAAAAATAATCTGCCGTGAGGAAACACTACAGTGTCTTTTTTGCTTTGTGGTAACATTACTTCAAAAGACAAAACAGAGGCTGAAAAGGGAGTAACCTTCATGGCTGTTATAGTGAAAGTGGTATGACAAACTAACTTGTTTTGGGGATGTTACATTAAATAATTTTAAAAAGGTTAAAGTATCATTCACTAATAAATAGAAAATTGTTAGTGTTGGTAAACTGTTGTGGTTGATCATAATCACATTCTCGGTGGTCACACAAATCTGGTGTTATTTTCCCATAAAAGCATGTCAAATTTTAATCCTTGCACAAATAATTTAATTAAAACACTTGATATTTAATTAATTTGAACACATCTCCATCTCCACAATCATTTAATCAGAGTATACAGTTGCAATCAAAATTATTCACATCCCCCCCCATTGCAAATCAGTTTTATTGTCAAAATGTACAGACTTTCAGCTGTTTGAAATGAACAAATCAAACAAAAGCAATTGAAATAGTTCAACAC
>JANDJT010000071.1:10249947-10264540 GCA_024331685.1 Stegophilus panzeri | reverse complement strand
AGCGCTTGATTTGATCTGCAGTGGAGTTTTCTATGAGCGGAGGGCGAACTTTAAACGTTAATATCGCAGTCGATCATGTTCATTTAATCGTGGGCAGTCAAAATCGTAAGCGCGATCGATATCCGATTAATTGTGCAGCCCTACTGGCGATGATAGAAAGGTGTCAGAACAAACAGTGCATCGCAGCTTGCTGTGTATGGGGCTGCATAGCAGCAGACTGGTCAGAGTGCCCATACTGACCCCTGTCCACTGCCGAAAGCACCTACAACGGGCATGAGAGCATCAGAACTGGACCAGGGATCAATGGAAGAAGGTGGCCTGGTCTGATGAATCACATTTTCCTTTACATCATGTGGACGGCCAGGTATGTGTGATTGCTTACTTAGGGAAGAGATGGCACCAGGATGCACTATGGGAAGAAGGCAAGCTGGTGCAGACAGTGTGATGCTCTGGGCAATGTTCTGCTGAGAACCCCTGGGTCCTGGCATTCATGTGGATGTTACTTTGACACGTACCACCTATCTAAACATTGTTGCAGACCAAGTATACCCCTTCACAGGGTTAAAAAATTGTTCAGGAATGGTTTAAGGAACATGACAAAGAGTTGAATTGGCCTCCGAATTCCCCAGATCTCAAAACAATTGAGCATCTGTGGGATGTACTGGAAAAACAAGTCCAATCCATGGAGGCCAAACACCTTACAGGACTTAAAGCCATTTAATGCAAGGGACCAGACAAGCACACAGGTATACACTCAATAATATATATAGTAAGTTTGATTATGATGGGTTATAATTTCCAGTAACTAAATAAAAAAGTCACAGACCCACTGGCTATGTTTCATGGACCCCACTGCTTTAGAGAACCATAAATAGTTTTTCTGTGCCATTGCTCTAAAGAACCATTTCTGGCACTTACTACTGAGAGTGACCTTTCCTTTGAATTTACATTGACCTCAGTGAATGATGAGACATCTTCCAAATACAACCCCAATTCAAAAAAAGTTGGGACACTATGTAAAATGTAAATGAAATGAGATGAGATATTCATAGTCTTCGCAATTTTACATTGAGGAACATTATTCTGAAATTGTTCCAAAAATTGTAGACGCTGTGTTTCGCAGATTGGTGAACCTCTGCCCATCTTTACTTCTGAAAGACTCTGCCTCTCTAAGATATTCTTTGTATACCCAATCATGTTACTGACCTGTTTCCAATTAACCTCCAGCTGTTCCTTTTTAGTAACAATTACTTTTCCAGCCTTTTGTTGCCCCCGTCCCAACTTTTTTGAGACGTGTTGGCCATGAAATTCAAAATTACCTTATTTTTTTTCTTAAAATGGTACATTTACTCAGTTTAAACATTGGATATGTTTTCTGTGTTCTACTGTGAATAACATATGGGTTTATGAGATTTGCAAATCATTGCAGTCTGTTTTTATTTACATTTCACACAGTATCCCAACCTTTTTGGAATTGGGGTTGTAAATCTAAATGATTCCTGAGAGGCTTCGAGGATCAAAGATGGATGATTTCTCATACCATTATGACAACACTACAGAGAGCAGATCAACTGTCTCAACCCCAAACCATAACTTTCATGGGTCTTGTGCATTTGATGTTTTTAATTATATTTCCCCCTTATAGAGATCACATTTCCCCCTGGCCCTTAGTATGGATATATGAACATGTTCAACATATGGGAAGTTGTTTTCTTGTACTACATGCATGTTTGTGTATACAGTATCTGCAAAATAAATGTACACAATACAGCAAAGTTAAACTAGGCAATTAATCATTACCACAGTTATAGTGTGCTATTATACACATCAACTTTCCATAACATTTGAGTGTAACTCTAATACTTCATAACATTTCCGTCTGCCATAAACACAAGAAAGACATTTGTTTGTTTATATATACAACACTTCATTCTCAATAGGCCATTACATAAATATACAACTGTCTCATAAAAGAAAGGCATAAACAGCACCTGTACAATTTCAAACTCTAAATCATAAAATAGAATGACAATAATAATAAAAAAAAGAAGTAAAAGAGAACATGTAGACACCTGTTATATGATCCAGAGGAGGAAGAAACAGTTGACACATGGACACACCTCTGACAAGGATTTGCACCTTTAGATCCTGCCTGGCTCCATGACAGAGCAATTCTGTGGTCTGGAGAATTTAAACTCTACCAGAAGTTTAAGTGTTTTTAAGCGGTTATTATATTATATTGTGACTCTAAATACCAGAAAATAGAAAAGAGATCAACCTTTCCTGTTTTAAGAGTAATTTCTCTAAAAAACATGTAGTTTCCAGATGTTGCGATTCCTGACATCACAATATAATCATCCTTTTTGGAGGCTCAATTGAGTCAGTGGTGCAGATGTGAACATGTCATCACTGACGGTTCGTAACAGCTTAGTGAACAAGTCTAAAGCTCTGTTTACTTACTGGAATGAACTTGTGATTTGCCAGTAAAGTTCTGTAGCAGCAGCTGTCACTTTCCATAATAGCTGTACATGTACAAACACACACTACCTAATTCACTGTTCCTCTTCAGCTTACACTCTCTTTGACCCCAAAGAATTCACAGCGGACAAATTGCATAAGCATCACAACCACATCTATTCAATCCACCCCTCACATGTTATCTCCGCACTACCGGCTCAACAGTGTGCTTTATTTTGTCCAAGAAATTTAATACTCATATCTATAACAGAGTCAGTCTTGGTATGAGGACAGCTGTAGTTGGGCAGCAGTAATTACACACATCTCAACAAAAACGCGACCTATTCATCTTTCTAGCTCTTCGTTTCTAGTTATCCACATATGCAGGCCACATGCTGTACGCAGAAAGCTGTGATGCACTGTGTGTCCTGACACCTTTCTATCATCGCCAGCATGAACTTTTTCAGCAATTTGTGCTACAGTAGCTCTTCTGTGGGATCGGACCAGATGGGGTAGCATTCGCTCCCCACGCACATCAGTGAGCTTTGGGCGCCCATGACCCTGTCGTCAGTTCTCCGGTTGTCCTTCCTTGGACAGCTTTTGGTAGGTACTAACCACTGCAAACCAGGAACACCCCACAAGACCTGCTGTTTTGGAGATGCTCTCACCCAGTCATCTAATCATCACAATGTGGCCCTTGTCAAAGTCTCTCAGATCTTTATGCTTGCCCATTTTTCCTGCTTCCAACACATCAACTTCGAGAACTGCCTGTTCACTTGCTACCTAATTTATCCCAACCTTTGACAGGTGCCACTGTAATGAGAGAATCAGTTATACACTTCACCTGTCACTGGTTTTTATGTTATGGCTGATCATTGTTGGCTGAGCATTGTATGTATATACTATGTGTATATCATTAAGCTTCAGTTGAACAGTACACACTGCACAGTCACAGCAAAAAGAACCTTTTTAGAGGTGGAAAATAATATAGTATTTAAAGTACTTTAAGACATAATAAAAGTCCACAAAAATAGAGGCCATTACTGATAAATGATGAGACACTAAATAAAGTCACCAGGCTCTTTACACTCCTTTCAGATAAGAAAATCTCCCAGGGAAGTTTATATTCAGATTAAAATTGGCAAAAAAGACATGGGTTGTGGATATGATTTAAATCCACAGAAATGTAACATTGACTCTATAATTAGATCTTAAAACAACATCATTTATTAAATACATGGCAACTCTTTTGAAATATCCCATTATCCACCAACTATGTATAAAATATGTCTGTATAAAAATGCCTGGTCACTCGTAAATCTTCAGAAAGTCATAAAACCATCTTACATTAACAACCATCTTTTATAGCGAGGTAAAATATATTATCTACAACATTTGCAGTACTTCATTCTCATGGTTTTTTCTCAATGGTCTTAATCCATTAAACTACTAGCCCTAAATGGCCATGCTTTATAATTTTGTTCTCTTTGATGCTTTCTTGTGATCACGACTTAATTTTCTCATGATCTCGACATAACAAGTTGTTTTCTTACCCCGAGATGTTTCTTCTTATCCCAAGAAAATCTTGCGCCTTGTGAATGGGACTGGTGTTACATGCACATTGGCATCTTTGCCATCATAAATGTAATAACTGCCCACTGTAGAGATGGCCTTTATCTCCGCATTAAGAGAGACGTGTGTCCCCTTCTCAAGTGTCTGACGGTAAAGTGGAAGTCGTCAATCCTGTAGGGATGAGGTATTTTTGTAGGCCACTCCGGAAGTTAGCATCACCCTGATTCCCTCAACAAAAAGCCAACAGGATTTTAAATTGGCTTTTGGATTATTGCAGAAAATAATCTCTGTGTCCAACAAAAGTTTATGATTCTTACACATTTTGTTCATCAGGATAATCTTCACAGAACACAAACTACACCACGGTCGCATGACTTCAACATCACCACAGCTAGGCTTCTGACAACTCTTTCAATCTTTATTTAAAAAATTGGAAAATACTATAAATTGATACATTTACAAGTTGGAAAGTTTGAGTTGGAATAGTTTGCAAGAGCGCGAGTATACACACAACGAAGCTGCAGTAGATGAGATTTCCTGTTCGGTGTGATGACGTATAATGTACCCGACAACCTCCGTAGTCCCATTTAGCCACTTATTAGCAACTTTTTGAAGACACGTAACAGCTTTTAAAAATCACGAGTGAGGTATTACTGATGTATTTTATGTCGTAGAATAAAAGGTAAAATTATCTTGAGCTTGTGTTAACCACAGACCTTATTTCAGGCATTTAACCAAAAACCCATTCAAAAAACCCATTGTCTTCTGAACGATGGATGTCGAGTACACAGAAAAATGAAGTCGAGATCACAAGAAAACAAGAAAGGAAAAATTAACAATGCATGGCCGCTTAGGGCTTCCGTAGATATAGGGTGCTTCGTTATTAAGAAACGTGCATCCACACAAAGCAATTTGTGCGTGTGTGTGTGTGTGAGTGAGAGAGAGAGAGAGAGAGAGAGAGAGAGAGAGAGAGAGAGAGAGCGAGCGAGCCCTGGTCTTGTATGATTGAAAGTAACTGCCCAGGACATTGGCAAGATGGCCACTGAGTGGTCAGGCCAGTAGTCGGGAACCTATGGCTCGCGAGAACATGTGGCTCTGACAAAAATCGTGTGGCTCGCCCAGTGTCTCACCCTTCACCAACATATGATAGTTCAAATCTAAGACACATCACTAGAGGTCAGTTTACTGTAGAAAATGCTAAGTCAATTACAATTCCTTTGTTGTACAGCCCACCGAAGTTAATGAAAATTCAGTTTAAAATAATAGATTTCAATTTGTTCCAGCCAGTGCACGTTTGCAGTGCTGTACGCATGTGTGATGAAACCAATCCACTCACGTTTCTATGATAACCTCTCATTCCAAAAAGAAAGAATTCAGAGGAGCATCGAAAATGTAAAAAATGGCAGGACTGAAACATGTGCTTTTATTGAAAGCTCTGGTTCTCTGCTGTGTCTCACTTGCACAGAACGTATTGCCTCTTTAAAAAATCAAATGGTAAGAGAGATTTTGCTTTTGCAGCAAAGTACCCGGTGGACGAAAGCCGAAGGAAGGCGCGGAGCTCCAACATAAACTGCAAGCCGGACAGCAGCAGCTGCAAGCGAGGAAACCTGAATGCTGCCAACCTTGCTGGCTCAAGGAAAACCTTTTACTGATTGAGGATATGTCATGTGTGTTGAGTATGGCAACTGAACTGTTTGCAGATTTCCCGAACAAGGAGGAAATCATTCATAAAATAAAAGACGTGCCCCTGTCAGCCTGAACAGTGTATGACATGATGGCACTTGAGACAGAGAGGGAAAAGAACACGGATACACACACACACACACACACACATAGAGAGAGAGAGAGAGAGAGAGAGAGAGAGAGAGAGGTTTTATGTTGCTCAGGTGGAAACTCAACCTCAAAGTGAAAGCCCTGCACAATTAATTCCATATTGCAACATGTTACCTATTGTTTGTTGCATATTTGTTTGTTTTTAAGTTGTCTATGGACCTAAATAAAGTTATTGTTATTGGAAAACCATGTTTTTTATACTAGTAAAATATTCGTTTTTCCAATGGCTCTTTCGAAAACAAGTGCATTTACCAAAAATGAAAAAAATGACGCTGATCAAAAAAGGTTCCCAACCCCTGGGTTAGGCTTTAGTAGAAGGCTTTTTTTTTTTTTTTTTGGTAAATAGATGAATCACGTTCAAGTTATTGGACCTTGGAAATTGGGCCTACTGAAAGTTTGGACCAGTCATCCAACCACATAATCACAACCATAACAACCACATAATCAACATTCAATAAAACATTCCTGTAATTCTCAGCAACAGTTCAGCCTTAATTCTTCAATTTTGTTTGATTAACCCTATAGAGCTGGAAGCACAATTACCACACATGAATAGTGATCACCAATTATTCACACTATTATTGATCTCAATGGTATTAATGGTATATTATTATAGGCAAGAAGATTGTTGATCGATTTCTACAGATTTACAAGCTAATGATGTCACTTAGCTAATGAAAGGAAGCAGCTCAGCACTGAGTCAGACACATACAAATGGTTTTTGGTCCACACTGAACAAACCATGATTGTAACCATTTTAATCAACCAATCAATCAATAGGGCCATTTCTGTGGTTCTGGAAAAGTGGTTAAATAAACACAAAACTCTTTATTACTCTTCATTAGTCAACTCATATCCCACCACTGTTACTAATTATAATCATTCATATGGTGAAGTTTTGTGATGAGATGTTTATTTTTTAACATTAATGGAAGGAGTCTCCAGTGTCAGTGTTTTGTAACAGTCGGATGTAAAGCTGTAACTCCAGGGTTTTCTGCCACAGGAAATCTTCTTCGTAACAAGCTGCATTTTGTCTTATTAATTTCAAGAAAAAGTTAGGGGATTTTATGTTTATTTTCTGTTTATAGCTGCTATAAGGTAATTGATCAGAGGAATTAACTTATTATGGCTGTTCCACAACATTAAATGTAATTGTAAATGGCTAAAAAGTATGCCATTAAAAAAAAAAAATTATAAATAAAAACAATTAGACAGCAAATTGTTTTGGTATAAGATGAATAAAATATTTTGATACATGCTGTTATAGGAAAAAATTCATCTTCACGTTGGGCTGCATCACACGACCCCATTATTAATTATTTTCCTATAACAACATGCCCCTTCATGTTTTATTCCTTACTTATATTCCTTCTCATGAATGAAGAGTTATGGATGGATGAGTAATAGCAATAGCTGTTTCTGTTAGCATGCTCATAGAAACAGTATCCAACTGTGTCATCTTAGAAATCAATTCCAGATGGCACTTCATCTTTCAGCACAGTCATTCTGCAAATAACTCACACAACAGAAATGCCCAAGTCTTCAACAGAGAGGGCATTCCTGTAGAGCATGGAAAATAATGTGTTTTTTGCATGATTTGATGTTGTGAAAATCACTTGGCCCAATGTGTCTGTTGATGCTGTTTTTTTTTTTTGTTTGTTTGTTTTTTTTACTTTTATGCATGAAAGCAGATCCAACGCTCCATTACTCAAGTTTATTTTGTCAAAGGGTTACAGATCTAAGAACCATGTATTTACTAAATCATTATAAAGTCTTTTCTCTGAACTACCTCATTGCACAATATCCCAAAAGGCTTTAAATCAACAAATAGTTGATTGCAGTCTAAAACGTCTGCAAGTCTCTCCATTTGGACGTGTTTTATCCAGATCCCAGCATTGCAATTATAGGAACTCTTGAGTCATTCCCTTATTCACTAAGCAATAACAAGATACAGAAGGATCAGTGTGGACTTAAGGTTTTCACATTTCATATAATACATTTCATATAAAGGGTAACAAGTCCTAACCCTTATTTTATGCTTAAAATAAACCAATTAGCAAGGACAGGTTTCTAAAACAAAGGCTTCAGACATTATCACACTTAGCTCTTTACACTCTGATACATTTACACTGATATTGATCTTACTGATGATATATGCCTTATAAATAGACAGCAGTTAGTAAGATCAGTCAGTAAGAGCTGCTAATCAATTTTAATAGGTTAAAGAGCAGCATGTTAGCTAATAAAAGAAAGCAGCCCAATGGTGAAAGCTACTTTGTTGATGTGATTGTGATGGCTGTGCTGCTGAGTCTGGCCAATTGATAAGTATAATTTTGCATTATCAGCATAGTGATGTGAAAGTCAACAAGAGAATGTATATAAAAGGAAGAAGAAAAAAAACAGGGGGTTTATAACAGAACCTTGTGGAACTTTTTAGACTCTGAAGGAAGAGACTGCAGTGTTTATGTCCAAAGTCTTCATTCATTCATTCATCTTCTGTAACCGCTGTACCCTGGTCAGGGTTGCAGTGGATCTTTAGCCTGGGCAATACTAATCGTGAGGCCATCACAGACATGCCCAAAGTGTTATAAGAAAGAAATAGAGTAATGAATTTTAATGTAATGAATTTTCTCTTCATTCTAGTGCTGTGGTGGTCTAGCTATTATTAAAGGTCACTTAAGGTCACTTAAACCTGATGTTTGTGTGTGTGTAATTCATCTTCAGTAACCACTTTATCCTGGTCACGGCTGAGAAGGATTTTAATCATCAAGTCACAATACCAATTAATAAGTTACTAAGTTAATCATTACAAGTTACTAACCATGAAGAGGAAGCCTGTACCATGTACAGAACCTGGCTTCTGCTTTTGTCCTGCTTTTGGATTTTTCTACAGCCTAACACTATCAATAATATTAAATGCTATATTCAACACATGCAAACATGGACATGAAAACCCTATGTGAGAATCTTAAAAACATGGTTATCTCACACAAATAGTTTCTCAAAATATATTTGGAGCTTATTTCACAACCAATGTTTGCACTAAAACCATCTTAACAAGATATATCACTTGGTTACTAGGTAATGGTTTGTTTTGCTAAACATCAATGTTAGAAAAAGGCGTGGCCTTTTAGTTAAACACCATATTAATTAATCCTAATTTATTTTGTCTTACACATCACCTGTACAAACATCTATTATCTCTTAGCACACAGCAAGATGAAAACTTGCTGTATACTACATGCAAGATCATGTATTTACATAGACAGTAAAGTAGAAGATCAACAAACTAATCTAAATTTTGAGTGTTTTTTTTGTTTTGTTTTGTTTTGGGTTTTTTTGTCCATTTTTCCTGGTTCCAACACTTCAAGAACTGACTGTTCACTAATTTATCCCAACCCTTGGCAGGTGCCAAGGAGTGTGTGCCTCTGCAATGGAAAAAGGCTTACCAACCCTACCACCTGTCCTAATGATGAGAACCTTTCATGCACATTTAACCTTTATAGAATTCACAGCTTAAGACCAATAAAGAAAAAAGAAAGAAAAGGAAAAAAAACAACAACAGGAAACCATAGGTGCTGTAAAGCACTGGACTTATGTCCATTACAGATTTCCCTGGTTGCAAAAAAAAATGATAATAAACAGTACAGGACACTGTGCAATAAGAGTCAAGGCTAATGTAGGTGTTCGTTTGTTGAGCAAACAGCAATTGCTATAGCAGGCAGGCTATAAATTAACTTCAGATGACAAACGTTGAAGGCTGCAATAAAACACCTGTAGGCTGATATAATGTTCTGCATAATGTGCTGTAAATGTGGAACTGCACTCCATGATTACTTTAGAAGGTATAAAGCCACATTAAAAGACTGTAAAAGGTGTGAATCAACCAGGATCACCTTTTCTTGGTTACACAACTCTCAGTAGACGCTTACTGTATCAATATAACTAGGAAATAATTGTATTACAGAGGTTCCAATACCTGTCTCTTGATGATTTTGGCCTGACTGACAGCTGTAGTGCCTCTTATGCTCTTAAATCCATATACACTATATGGCCAAATGTATGTAGATACCTGACCATCACAGCCCTGTGTGCTTCTTGAATGTCCCATTCAAAAACCATGGCATTAATATGAAGTTGATGCCCCCCTTTGCTCCTATAAAAGTCTCCACTAATCAGCTTTCTATTAGATTTTTGAAAGGATCTGTACGGATTTGTGCTGATTCCGCCACAAGGGGTTTAGTGAGGTCGGGTACTGATGTCAGTGGAGAAGGCCACAGTTAGTTACAGTCCACTAATGTGATTAGACAAGCAGCGTTCCAATAGTGCTGATAGTGCTAGTATAAAAGCACCGGTAAATTTCGTTGTTTGTATCACACCGTTTGTCTGTGTTTGCTACTTAAAATTTCAAGTATTTCAACAGTTCATTACACTGAAACCATGTACTACGGGCTGCCAGGCAGTCTGTGCATTGTATGGCAACATGCAACCAGCGGTGTAGTCAGGACATACGCATGTATACGCCACATGATTACTTGTTCCCCAAGGCTGTTTGCATATAACAACTTCTATCAATATTAGTGTATACCCTCGGTAAACCTGCTTGTCGTGCTGCTTGAGAAGTCCCTAATCAATTCTTGTGTTAGCTTTCCCTTTAACTGTATTGTGTGTTTTTGTAATTGGTGCATTTTTATTTGAACTTCACCCTTCCCCACCCCTGACACCTGCAATCAACCACCGTCACCTCTGTCATCAACTGAAGACAGGGATGCATTAGGTCTGCAATAATACTCATATAGACTATGGTATTCAAATGATGCTTGATCGCTACTGAGAGGCCAAAAGATTCCAAGAAACCACCATTACACCACCACCACCACTGAACTGTTGACATAAGGCAGATTGGGTCAATGGATTCATGCTTTTGATTACAAGATCTGCATGTCCTGACAGAAATTCATCAGACCAGGAGATGTTTTTCCAATCTTCAGCTGACCTGTTTCAGTGGGCCTATGCCTGTAGCCTCAGATTCTTGTTCTTGGCTGACAGGAGTGGAACCTGATGTGGTCTTCTACAGTTGCAGATCATCCACCTCAAGGCTCGATGTTTTGTGCATGCTAAGCTGCTTTTCTGCTCACCATGGTTGTAAAGAGTGATTATATGAGTTACTATATATAGCTTCCAGCTCATACCAATCTGCCCATTTTCCTCTGACGTCTCATATCAAGGCGTTTCCACCCACAGAACTGTCGCTCACTCAGTGTTTGTCACACCATTCTTTGTAAATTCTAGAGACTGTTGTATGTGAAAATCCCAGGAGATCAGCAGTTTCTGAAATACACAAATCAGCCCATCTGGCACCAACAATTATGCCACGGTTAAAGTCACAGAGACTTTCTGATGTTTGATGTGAACATTAACTGAAGTTCTTAACCTGTATCTGCATGATTTTATGCATTGTGCTGCTGCCACATGATTGGCTGATTGGATAACTGCATAAATGAGCAGGTTTACAGGTGTTCTATTAAAGTGGACGGTGAGTGTATGTTAAATGGCGCACTTATATAGCACTTTTATCCAAAGTGCTTTACACTGTGGATCATTCACCCATTCACACACACACTCACACACAGTAGAGCTATGCTAACTTGCCATTGGGAGCAACTTGGGGTTCAGTGTCTTGCCCAAGGACACTTCAGTATGTGGAGTCATGCGGGCGGTGAATCGAACCGCCAACCCTACGATTAAAGGACAACCTGCTCTACCAACTGAGCCACAGCCGGCCCATCATGTTCTTTGGCAAGAAGTTGTTTAGCCTCTGTAATTTTGCTATCAAAGCCATTTGTCCAGCAAGGCATCACTTATGGGTATCTTATTGTATTTCTTCAGTCCTTGAATTCTCTCAACTTGCTAGTCATATATAGCTCAGTTTTCACTCTTTATGTCTAAGAACCTAAATAGCATAGTATGTCAAGCTCCACTGCCCCTGCAGCATACACTATTTGTAATTTTGGTGTTTGGAATTGTGCATATTGATGGTAGTTTGCCACCTTGTCTGGAAAGCAGTGACTGACAGTAGTTAGGCCAGTAAATGTTTTCAGTCATCTGCTGATGTTCGCCAATCCTTATGGCATGCACATCAATGTACTAGAAAGTAGTACTAACATATTCCCACGTCACACTGTGCAGTAGTGATAATGAATTCACGAATAAGTGGCTTGAATGAGTTGGTGTTTGTAAAGGGACTACAATGGAGTAGCTATTTGCTTACAGGATAATAATACTATAGAAGACTATAATGTTTCCCCAGAACAAAAGGAGATCCCAACTATTGGTGCTAGTATCGCTTTACCCATATCGATTTTGTGTTTCATTTATTGCAAAATATTATATAACAAGCAACAGTATTAGTTACCTGGAATACACACACACACACACACACACACAGAGAGAGAGAGAGAGAGAGCGCGAGAGAGCAAGTGCTTGAGAGAGCTCTGGATTTCATACCATTGCAACTACTATGTCAGTGCCACTGCTCTACTGAGGATGGTCAACCACCCAAAATATTATCTTATCACTGGTGGTCCTTTTCAACACATAGGTAAGATACAGGGTGTGATCATTTGTGCTTTGCAACAGATGCTCTACAGTCAGTAATTATTAGCATAAATACAAAATGTATGTGTACTACATAAAATATCCAAGTCACATATGTACTATATAATATATAGTATACTATACTATATAAGCTTAACTGCCAGTGAAATGTACAAAATAACATCTCCTGTGTTTTTTATCCTTAACAACATTCAGCACTGCCATCTTTTCATTTGTGTGTGCAGCAACTCCCTTCTGTTATCATATATTCAGCAAAGATCAAACAACAGTGATACAAAAAAATCAACAAGAAAACTACCTAATAACTAAAATAATGCAAAAGCTTGTTTATTCCTTGACAAAAAGTAATAGCTGAAACATACACGTGGGAAGAATTTAATAGTAGCTATGATTTATAAAAGTTCAATATGTGCCCGACACAGAGTCAGTCACATGGAGGTCAAGTTGGTCTAATCCACTTCTCCAGGCTAGTGAGACACGTATTATAGGAAGTTATAGATAATGCTTAAACAGAGATGATATAACAGCAGGTGGCTAGACCTACTATACAAGTACTCTAGCATCGGTTACGTAATATCTCAGCACACTGAGACACACCTATTGTTAACAGGTAGTAAGCACTGAGATGAATTATTTGTGTGTGTGCGTGTGTGCGTGTGTGTGTCTGTGTCTATGTAGCATTGTACCAAGGTACCAAAATCAATGGAGAACTATTTGTTCCTGACTGATCCCGGTTGTAGCTGAGAATTTCAACATGTTGTCATATCCAGAAATGATATGCACTATTAAGAGTGCCTTAGCGAACTTGAATGCTCACAGAGTAAACACAACTGGTAACAATTTACTATCACCTAAACAAAAGACAAAACTTTTACAGCTGATAGAATTGGGCAATTGTTCAGCTTCATTAATAAACTTGGTGCCTTGAGACAGGAAAGAGAAAACAGAAAGAACGTCTCAGGTATGATGTTTTTTTTTTTTTAAGTCTACAAGCTATACATCTATAGTATAGCAGCTTTTCTAGAATATTGTCCACACTGTATACAGCACGTCTAACTATGTATCACCATTTTGCTGCATAGCTGTTAATCCACTTAACCTAACTGTAATGTACTGTAGCAAAGAGTGTGATATGATCAGCTCATGTACTCACAGTGAGAGGCAAGGAGCAGATGACAAAGATGATAGTCATGGAGGCCAGCAGCACCAGGTGGTCCATCTCCTCCTCACCCTGGCCAAACCAGCTGCTAAGCCTTTTCTTGCGCCCTGTCGAGACCACAGAACCTCGGCGTGTAATCTGGCTGCGGTGCATTCGGCACAGACTGACGATGACTGAGCCATTACAGACAAAGACAACAGCAATGAGCAAGGCCATTAACAGAGAATAAGAGAGGGAGAAGGCGAGTGTGCGCCTCCCCTCTTCCTCAGTCTCATTACCAGCCTCCATTTTAATAAAGCACCATGTACCGGGGCAGTACTGCTTGTAGCGGCCAATGCCAAAGATGGGCAGCAGGCAAAAAGCACCTGTAAAAAGGTAGATAAGGATTAGCGCAACTTTGGCGAAGTGGCGCCGTACGTGCTTGGAGTAGAAATATGGGTGGCTGATGGCCAGGCAGCGCTCCACTGCCATGGCACACAGGATCAGCATGGATGCCAGACCAAAGAAGGTCAGGGCAAAGGCAAAGGAGCCACAGAGATGCATGTCGCCAGTTAAGCCCACCAGGGAGGTAGCATGAGCATAGCACACAAACACCGGTGGACTGAGCAAGCACGTCCCTGCTAGATCTGTCACAGCAAGTCCTGTTACTAGGATGCAGAAGACATTGGATTTGGTCCGTCGTTCTTTCTGGTGGACGCCGAGAATGGCCAGAGCTAGCAGATTGCCCACCACACCAGCAAGAAACATGATGGCACTGACCACCAGGTTCGCAGGGTTCTTTTGCACTTCGATGTGCGTGACATTTTCACATGCACTGTTTGGGATCATCATTGAGTCGCTCTTACCCTGAGCCCAGGAAGACTGTGGAATAGAGTTAAAAATATAGTTCATTTTTACTGGCTTTTTTTTTTTTTTTTTTTTTTTTTTTTTGGCTACCAAAGAAGTCTATTTGAA
>JANDJT010000071.1:10223213-10237273 GCA_024331685.1 Stegophilus panzeri | reverse complement strand
TATATATAGTAAAATGATGTGTTTAAGCAAAGTCCTCAAGGTCCTTATTGACATGCCTGAAGACCTACCTCCGAATGATCTGAGCAGTAAAGCCTTTCATATGCTTTTCATATACTAATATTGGCACTCTTGGTAAATATGAGCAAAGGCAGTGAAAATTGTCTTTATTGTTTAACCTTTTGATCTTTTGTTCAGAAAATTCACAAAAATACTCATATTTTTATATACAAATATATATACAAATATAGCTGTGCCACAATTATTGGCACCCCTATAAATTCATATGAGAAAAATATATTTGGAGTATATTTCCACTGTTATTTTACATTTTTTTAGTACACCTGGGTGATGAAACAGGAAATTGTTCAACCATGTATCCTGTATCACAGGGTTATAAATATGAGGCAACAGCTACAGGCCGTGGGCTCTGTACGATCACAGTGATAGCAATGCACAATATCGTCAGCCAGCCTAGCCAGAAGAGCAGAACCAGACGAGAGCGAAACTTCTTCCAACCTGGTCCTCCAGCTGCTGCCTCCAGCTCTTCTCTAGTTATGGGCTTCAAAAAGTTCAGCTCTGGCTCATCCTCTGGAATGAGAAGAGGGCGTGTCTCTGAAGCCCCCAGACTGCCTGCCAGGCCAAGACCTGGACCAACCATGCTGCCATAGCCTGAGTCAGCATCCACCTTTAATAGCATCTTGCCTTACTAAGACACAGAAACAGGTAACCATGACAAAAATGACATAAATGCACATAAAAAATCAGGACTGACAGTTATACCTTAAGTTCAAGAATATTAGCAGCACTCAACATAGTCTAGCTGGAGTACAACGCATTTTGATAAGTGGTTCGTATATAAATAATATTTGTATTATTTTGGTTATTTTACACTTTGTGTCTCCTTTTCCTCTACTTCTACTTTTCCTGATTGGACATTCAAAAGGCAGCAAAAAAGAAAATCATGTCTATACCCTCTAAGACTTTCCAACATCTAAAAAAGTTCCAGAGTAAACTAGAGAAGGCATTTTATCCCATAACTATTTGTGTATACTGTACACAGTACAGTACATTTCACTGAAAAGAATAAACAAAATAAGAAGTCGGACAACAAACACATATTCATTACTCTTTTTGAGATTTGTGAGTGGAAACATGAAAAAAAAGAAATATGTTTTGAACACAAGCTGCTTTTATATCATAAATAATTTATATAAAATTGGCTAAGAAAAACATGAATAGAATTTATACAGAATAATTCCATTCATTTTTCAAATTTACACACTTTTACACACAGCATTTTTCCCACTGTGATAAGGACAGAAAGTCAATACTCATTGCTTACCTTCTTTGAAGAAAATACTTCTTTTTTGAGAAACAATATTCTCTGTTTCGGGTTTATGGTGCTTTTCCTGACTTGAATGTTTCTGAGCTCACATTCACTGTCCCTCTGGTTTTGTTTCTAGCTTGCTGTCTTTCAAATACATATGGATAGAAGCCACACCAAAGATATGGCTAGGGTAATTAGTACATAGGTGACAGGACATACCACACTTAAGTAACACATTCTGTACAGTAGATATTAGATGCTATGGTGCAGGCTCTAACCAGGAATGTAAAACATGCTGCTCTCTGAGACTGGGCCTTGAACTGTTATTTTAATACTTACTTACTTATTTTTTACTTACTAACAACTACAGAATACAAATTTACTAGGTGAAGACAGCTGTGTAAGTGAAGTGCCAGTGTCTTGAAAAAAAAAAAATAATTAAATCCCACTCTGTGGAATTTGTACACAGCACTTGAAACTGTCATTGTGGAGAGGATGGTGTTACTGAGTATTAAATCAAATCCTAAACAGTAAAACCTGCTCAGGAACTGAATGTATATAAGCTTGCAATGTTCTGGTATGAAATTTTATTAAAGCATGCATGATTCATTTAGCTTTTTGTCTGCATATCTTTTGAGAATGTATATAAGATGTATGATGTATTATAATGTATATAACAAATATACGACCCTGTAATCAGATTGCAGGTGTAGAATACAAGCTAATGATGTATCACACGAATGGGGAGCTTATTGCCTAGGAATGACTCAGGTCTGCTCAGGAAACAATTTCACAATTAGCAAGCAGGTACAGTATGCTATAGGAATGATCTTTCTTGACACAGCTTTAGAGCAGTGGTTCTAGATACAGTCTTAGTTGCAGTGTGCTAACTGCATTAGATGTAGTACACTCTAAAGTGATGGAAAAAGTCACATTGGGGCTTTTAAAGTACTCCTTTGCCAAATGATGTGTAATATACTTAGTAAAGCAACAAATCCAAAAAGAGTCAAATGCAAGAAATATGTTTATTTAGAACAAATAATTCAAAATGTGATGCATTTGTTGGTGATCCCATGGGGTCTATCATTTCAGTATGGCTGGCTGTTAGTATATGTATACACTTTTTTGTGTACCTACTTTGTTTTGTATGTTAAATCCACAATTAATATACAGTAGTTTTTAATAATGAAAAACAAGACAAAAACATGACAAATGCATAAGCCATTCTATGATAGATAGAACATACATGTTATTCTGAAACATTTAAATCATAAGGTTCTCTATGACAATTATGTAATAAAGTACTGACCCTTAATTAGGTCAAAATCAGTTTTGTCTCCAATTTTATATATTGTTAATACTTTTGAGCAATATTTTATTGTAAAACTTGTCATATGTATTGAGCGGCATTTAAATAACATCCAAACATTAATCATTTTCCAAGATAATTCCACGATCTTGATTTATTGTGTCACACTGTAAAGTTTTATAATCCATTTGTCACTTTGTTTGTGCCATATCAATGCAGAATGGCTGAGAACGTCACTATGATGTCTTCGCCCCTACTGTACATATGGGAATGTTTATACTTTACTTTGAAATGTATAATAATATCTACATTATGCAGATTCTGCTTGCTGTGTCGGCTGTATATGCAGGCAGACTCTGCCTAATCAGGGAGTCACTTCACTTAAAGAGTGATTTGTTTATTTCCCTGCTAATAAACATATTTGTTGATAATGGATTCTGTACTGTATTCTGCTATTATTTTAAACCTTTTATTGCTTTAAAGTTCATCTGTCATGTTTCCCATGATAGAGACTGTTGCTACTGTAGGCTATGTAAATGTGAGGCTTCTGATTTTGTTTCCAAGGCAACCACCACTAGTTAGAATCCTCTGGGCCACCAATATCCTAAGAAAATAAATGACATATAACTATTAAACTCATAGATGTTTGTAAAAACAAAAAACAAACAAAAAAAACTGCAGTGTAACAAGGGAATACATGTTCATTGTTGGTCACTCGTTAAATGACTGTACACCCCAAATGCATGAAGTGTTTATTTGTCGGGTTTTCACTTCAGCTGATATCTTTTTTCTCTAAATGTAGTATGGTGTTGGTGTCCCTTGTTGATTTGTTCTCCATACCATCCCAACTTTATCATACAAGTAATGAACCATTTTCTACAGTATTTTTCCTCAAATAAAATGACTATAGGCATTGAATACTTTCTTCACACAGCAATTTCCATCTTTGGCTCGTTTCAGAGAAGTAGAAGTATGCATGAAAGTATCAGTCAGTTCAGGTCATACCACTGGCTCAGCAGTTCTAAAAGCTGCTGAATATTTCTGGTATGCAGCAATTATGCAGTCTCTCCTGTGAAATAGAAAAAATTAAGGAGACAATTAATAAATTATTTTTTTCTCTAATAATTTAGAGTCATCCATTAGGTGTCCATGCGTATAGCATAATAGAGAAACCCCTGTTCCACTCACTTGCTTGTGATGCCACCCCCTGGTGGAAGTCCAGGGATGTTTTCAGTTGCCAGAAACTTCATCACATAAAGCAGATCAGGCTCCTCATTTTGAGACCTGATCACTTGAATGATCTCTGTGTACAGGACGATAAGAAGACATTTGAGATTTGAGATACTAGCTTGAGATGCTGAGTGTTTAACTGAGTGTTTTGTTATGATGTATGTGTGTATAGGATTTTCTAGTACAGAATGAGAAAATGACCTTTTACTTTAAGATCTATGAGTTGTTCCAGCTTTGCCTCACGTTGCAGTGATTCAGGAGTCACTTGTGGAGAGCCATTGAAGCAGATGATGATGATGCTCATGTTGTCCAGACTTCCCTGTAATATATGAGAAAAGATAATCAATGTACCTGATGTGCCTCAGGTTCCGATGCATTATCTACTATATAAGTGCCATTTTATTATTCAGTTATTTATCTATTAAATAGGGGATGGGATCAAAGTATTCATGACTTTGAATATATATTTAAATACTAATGTTTCCTCAGTTTTACAGAAAAATTATGAGAATAAAAAAACACAACTTTTTTGTTCACATCAATATGTCTGCCACAATTATGAATTCCAGGTGAAAGAACAAAACCTCTCAGATGCTCTGCTAAATAAAGTTTAGAGAACAAACCTATCATGTCTTGTTGTTTCCCATGTATGTATATTTATTACCCAGTTTGTGTTCTTAGTGTATTTTGTTCTCCAGTCTGTCAAACACATTAGGCTGGAGAACAGATGCCCTGGGTGTCTCACTTTCCTCTGATATAACCAAGCTTAAAATACAAAAATATGGAGAAACTGTCATGAGTTCTATAGCTAAACCATCTGGTTAATGACACAAATTTCGCACTAAGGATAAACTGTCTGAATCACTAGTTTCCCACTCAATTAAAGAACGAACAACTGTAATAATCTTAAATATTCACAAAGAAAAAATTTAAAATACATATTTTTTCCTTTTATAATACAATACAGAACTCCTTCACTCTCTTATTATAATTGGTTTACACGTTCACTCTCTATCTCCTGATTGGCTACTGGCTCCAGTCAGAGCTGGCATATGACACATATATACAAATCTGAAACCACTGGCACTGCCATTGTCAGGGCAACTAAAATAATAATAATAATAATAATAATAATAATAATAATAATAATAATAATAATCTGCAGCTTTAATAGTATGGATTTATGAATAATTGATGGGGCATGCTTTATTTTTTTGGTTTGTATTGATAGTAGTATCTCAATTGGTGGCTTGTTATAGAAGGATATTATACCCTAAAATACTGTGGAGAGTGGAAATTCAGTGTGACACCACTGAAGATTGTTGTCAACATAATAGTCACTGAATATTTCAAATTATACATTCAAAATGATGCCTTTCAGCAATGTTAAATTTATTCTAGCTTGTTGTCCATTCAGACATTTTTTAAAGAATGACAGAATAGTTGAGCTCATGAATGTGTCTGAAGACCTGAGGTCTAGAATCCTAGACAAACTTTAATCTTCCTTGGGTGAGCATGTGATGAGCCAAGGACAGACCACAGGACAAACCATATCTAAATATTCAATTATCACTTTCCACAGGAAGTACAGGACTAATTCTATATTTATTATATAATATATTCTCTTGTAATATTAGGTCATATGTGATGTCAACAAAAGCACAGAAATTATTATTATTATTATTATTATTATTATTATTATTAAGCAGTAGCGGATCCTATAGATTAATGATGAACTGGTAAATAGAAACCAACTCAATAAGAAATGTAAAAGATATTATAGAATCACAGTAACAGTTTATAGCAAGCATCCCTTGCCTGCTCACCAACTTTGTGGGACTTTTAGGACCATTTGTGGGGACTCTAACCTTATAGAGGCAGAGGTCAATGACCTGCGAACAGACTTCCCTTAAATCATCACACACTGAAAGCCGGTTGTGCACAAAGGCACACAGCTCTTCATTACTGATGGCATCCCAAACTCCATCACAAGCCACCACTAAGAATTCATCACTGGGCAAGCGCTCCAGATCATAGATCTCTGGTTCGGGGGACACCAGCTGCTCCGTCTGCGTCCTCCACTCCACTTCCTTAAAGGTGAAATCTCCAAGGGCACGAGATACAGCCAGGGAGCCGTTGATGCGCTGCAGCGTGACTGAGCCCCCTGCGTTCTGTATGCGCTCCTTCTCGCGTGGGTTGCAAGGCTTGTGGTCCTCCGTGTAGAACACCACCTGGCCATTGCGGCACAGGAAAGTGCGTGAGTCACCACAATTAATAAAGTAGATGTTTCGTGGAGAGATCATGACAGCGGCCGCTGTGGAGCCACTGCGGTCCCAGCCACTATTGCGGGCCAGTTGATGCATGTGGCGGTCAATGCCTAAGAACCCATCTCGGATGCTATCTTTCACTTGCTCCACTTTTTCCTCTGCAGTTATGCCACCTAGTGGACAGAGACACATGAGTATTTTTGTAAGCACTTCACAAGAGTCCTAGGTGCATGAGGCCTGTTAAAACTTGTAAAATATGATACATTTTGGCAATAATTATTAAATAGACATTAAAATGTATTGACTGAAATATAATCTTTGATGCCTTATGATCCAAGCAGTTATAGGAGAGTTTATAATATATAGTATTTAACTCTATATTGATTCAAAGGCTGATTTATGGAAAGCACAGAAATATACATTTTCAAGTACATTTTTAACTATACTATGTTATACTAGTCACACTGGCTGTATATCTCTTACCTAAGCTTAAATCCTTACAATGAAGGAAATTTCTTATTGTCTTGCACTTTCTCATTCCCTGCCAACAAATTTGCAAGTTACACAAATAAGGTCTACAGTGGACATAAAATGTCTGCACACTCATGTTAAAATTGCAGGTTTTTGTGATATAATTCCTTTCAGATCCTTTTGCCACCTTTAAAGTGTTATAGCAACCAACTAAATTCTAGTGAAAAACAAATTGAAACATTTCAGGGAAATAAAAGAAACAGAAAAACTTTATAGTAACCTTGTTGCACAATTGTGCACCCCTTATAGTTTGTTAAAGCACCTTTTGCTTGTAATACAGCACTCAATAGTGCATCTTGATTTGGCAATTTTATTCCACTCTCCATTGTAAAAATGCCCCAGATCTATCAAATTACAAAGGGATCTTCTATGCACAGACATTCCACAGGGTTTCAGTAGGATTTAGATCTGGTATCTGAGTAGGCCATTCCAAAATGTTGATCTTCTTCTTCTGAAGCCATTCCACTGTTGACTTGGATTTATGCTTTGGGTCGCTATCATGATGGAACATTAAATCTTTCTTCATCCAACAGAGGACTGCAGGTTTTGTGCCAAAAAAATTAAAGATTGGTATTTGGGACTATCCATGAGTCCTTTAATCTTGACCTCTAGCCCAGGCCCAGCTGAAGACAAGCAGCCCCATAGAATGATGTTGCCACCACCATGCTTCACTATTGGTATGTTGTTCATTGTGTCATAAGCTGTCTTATTTTTGCACCGAATGCCATTTTGATGATGGCCTTCACAGTGTTCCATGGCACATCTAATGTTTTGGAAATTCTTCTGTACCCCTCTCCTGATCAATACCTTTCAACAATGAGATCGTGTACTTGCTTTGTAAAGTCTTTGTGGACCACAGCTTCAGCAGTCAGATGAAATCAAGGACCTACAGGAACAGCTAATCTTTAATTGGAGTTAATCAGAATCACTTCATTCATGACAAGTGTATGATAATTAATTTTGGGCATGAATGTAATTGTTTAATCCTGAACATATTCACATGCTCCATTATAAATGGGGGCGCACATTGGGGAGCATGTGACTATGTTCAGGATAGTTCAAGAATTTTTTTTGTTCAACATACCACCATCATAAAAACCTGCAATTTTAACAGGGGTGTGTAGACTTTTAATATATACTGTATATATTCCATCTTTGGAACTTGGTTTCGTAGAACCCATTGCCAGTAGTTTTGATAATTCTTTGAAAGGATTCTGAAAGGGTTTTGTTTCAAATTAGCGATCATTCAGGATGGATTTACTAGGCTATAGCAGGTATCCTGTTTCTTCTGATCATATTTGTTGAGCTTCTAATCTAGCACCAAAATGCAATCCTAGAACTCTAGTGCTAATTCTACAGAAGCACTGGTCAGTAAATTGGGTTTGAAACATTCTTTCATTATCAGTAATCTCAGTTTGTAATTGAAAGACACTAGACCTGTAATAATCACATAATTTCAAAGATACTTCAGAAGAAAAAAAAAAAACAGATTTACAATATTTCACAATTGATAATTAGTTAAAATTTCTGCTCTGGAAATTAGGCCTACCCACACCTGAAGCAGCACTGTTTGGCCCTGCCCCTTTTCTTTAAAAGATAGCCAGTTTTGAGAGAGAGAGAGAGAGAGAGAGAGAGAGAGAGAGAGAGAGAGAGAGAGAGAGAGTGGGGTTGGTTGTGGAAAGAATACTCAGTTTTCATTGTAGTTCATTGCCATTCACCTCACAGGCTGAAGTGAGCTCTAAAATTACCACTGCTTTAAAAGGCTTTATTTCTCTTAAGTGACCAAATGGTTCTACCACTCTTTTTGAAGGGTGTCTTCATATATAAAATAGACTGTACCTGTCGCAAGGATGTGATCAAGGAGATGTGTGGAGCAATACTGCGCCACAGTGTTTCCAGCATGCCCATCAAACACAGCGAAGTAACTCCAGTTCGGCAGGCCCTCAGTCATCTCAGGCATGCATGTGTGGGCATCCTCCATTTGTGCACGCCATCCCTGCATGCTGGCCAGGGCATAGCTAACTCCCCACTTAGACTCACCCTCGGCAGTATGCTTCTGTAGCATTGGCCTCTCCAGGTAAGGGCTGGGTATCTCCTCCACATCATCATTATCCTCTTCAGAGTCCGAATCATCGTCTGCGTGTTGTTCCACCTGCCCTCCCTTGAAAAAGAAAGTGACCATCTTTTCAGTCTCCCTCACCAGCTGTCGCAGGAAGGAAGGAACCTCCACGGCACTGGCTCGCCTCGCCGTCCTCATGGCCACCTGGATCGTTCTCTTAAACCTCCTGCTGTTCCTTCTACTCTTTAGTTTCCTCACTCTAGACCTCCGTAACAGGTCCAGTGCTTTACCCCGAATCTTGGAGCTTGCAAAGAAGAATGATTTTATTAAATATTTCTAAAACCTGAGGAGTTTTTGTTAGCTAACATTTGTAATACACAATACTGAACTCTTATATTATGTTTTTTGGTCCCTGAATAAAACACAAGGTAGATTTAATCAAAGTTAGTTTTACAGTGTTGAACCTGGGCAGCTTACCTAGCTTTCTTCTCTGCTCCAAAAGCTGGTATTGGCCAAGCTATTTCTGTTCACTCATCCCTCAACGTGATCATCCATGTGTGCCTTGTCTCTCCCACCTGCTGCTTTGGACTCTTGATAATCCCTTCTACAGTAATGCGCTTGGATTAGGTCATGTTCCTGCACTAACATTATGATCATGTCAGCATTTCACAATGCACCCGGACATTGAAACAGAATATAGATATACTGTATGATGCATATTCTGTAAATAAGTATTAAATTGCCACATATTTAGCATAGATTTGCTTGAGATGCACCGTGCTAACAACCATGTGACCTTAACCAAACAAATTTCTGAAATTCATTTTGGAAAAATGCCTCTATATCTCACAACATTGATTCAGATTATTTTTATTTTATTTTTTAAATAAAAAATATTTTAACACCATGTAGTATTTACTTAGATTAGATTTCCCAAAGCAGTCTTATTCCAATGTAACAATAGCAACTAGTAGCATAATTAGTATAGACTAATTATACAGAGAAGTATAGACTTGCCTACTGTATATTCAGAATTAATACCATTATTATAACTATCATACTTATATAATACTCTCTTAAGCCATTAATCATGTGTGTTTGAAGAAGAAGATGTCTTTATTGGTCACTTATACATTACAGCACAGTGAAATTCTTTTCTTTGCATATCCCAGCTTGTTAGGAGGTTGGGATCAAAGCACAGGGTCAGCCATAATAAGGCAACCCCAGAGCAGGGAAGGTTAATGGCCCTTGAACCCCTGGCCTTCTGATCAGTAACCCAGAGCTTTACATACTAAGCTTTAAGCTTGAGCCATTCACAAGAACAGAGATGCTCCTGTTGTCAGTGCAGCTCAGGACACATCAGTTCATCTGATTGCTCTGTAACATATCACAATGTACCGCCAGTAGTCTGATCTAACACTTCAGGACAATCAATTGAGATTCATCCTACTGAATACCTGAATAAATAGTCTTTTGCTGTTTACTAGAGGTGTAACATGACATGCATCATGACATAAAGCATTGCAGTGCAAAAATATGAAGATGGGAAATATGTGACATCAGCATTCTATTAATTATGCATCTAAAGCAATTACACTGGTTGAACACCAGAGGTGCCAACCTGCACAACCCATAGAGTTACAATATATAGAGATATATTAAATATATAGAAATATATAGAGAGCATGCTGGTCAGATGATTGTCTTCTTTCATGGAGAGCCTATGCCAGTACTGGGATTCATATAATACTGAACTTAATTTAAACAAGTTTCTAATTACTAGATTGAATTATGTAATTCAATCTTGAATGAAGTAAATACAATTTTTTCATCATGAATTGCATTGAATCGTGACCAGAGTGTTTACTATATTTGTTTGATACATTCATTTAGTCCTTGTTTTGTATTACATTAATTACTTTTGTAGTGATTATTTGTGGAACTGTGACACTTTAGTGTAAATACAGTAAATTAATTTTCACACACCTCTTGCAGAGATTTACGTGGAAATTATAGCTGGGATTGAAATGGCATAACCTCCCTGTATACTCCATACTGCACCAGTTTATTTTTCATACAACTCACTATTCCAGTACACAGTATAGTGAGCAGTATATCTGATAATTTTATACAATAGTGTGTGTGGTGTTTTTGTAAAGGAGGCAGGAACAGGCTCTTAAAAACAGTCCTGCGCATGACTCTTAAGTAAAATGTTGAAATAAACAAGGAACACAAATTATTATCGAAATCAGTTGGCAATTGAAGGAAAACTTTACCCTGAAACACATGTTAATATTACCAGTGATGTGTTTAGTGGTTCAGCTAGCTCAGTTTGGCTAGAGATTTACAAGATGACAAACAAGATGACATTAGGCATTAGACATTGATGGTGGAATTAGCATGAAAACTGAAGCTTTGGGATTTGCTCTGTGTGTGCAGAGTATACAGACGAGGAGGTGAGAGAGCTGGAAGGAGTAAAGTGCTGCTGCATCGCTCTCTTTAGATAAGTGCATATAGAAAGTGTTGAAGAAGGTTAAACTGAAAAAGTAAACTCCGAATTTCATTACAAAATAAATCTCGGAAGATCACAAGTTTAAAGATTCCAGAGGCTGTCCTACCTCTGGATGGAGCTCTCATCTACTCCAATTCCAGATTGCTGGAACTACGGCTGCTTCTAAGGCCAAACANNNNTATATATGCTGATTTTTGTGCTGTTTAAAAGAAAACTCCTTTAATCTTTATATATATCCTCTGCATTTCATCATAATGCTAAAGTACTCCATAGACTGAAACAAACCATAAAACGTCACAAACCTAACGTGTGGTAAGTACCAATCTGGCAACCCTTACAGACAGCGTGGGGGAGCACGAGCCAGTGTTGCGTTACAGGATGGGTGGAGAGGAGGAGAAGAAAGGAGGAAAGGAAAGACAGAATGTGAGGCATCCGGAAAGAGGAGAGGAGATCCAGCGGATGAGTGAACATCTGGAGGGCGCCGGCGAGGGGAGAGAGGAGCGGTCAGGCCCAGCAGCGGCTTGATGGAGCATGGGTCAGGTTTTAGGATTCTCCCACTGCAGTGAGTATCTTTGTTGTGTTTTTTTTTTTTTTTTTTCATCAGCAGCATATTAGCATCATCCCCTCCCTGTACATGCATTATTCTAGTTATGTACAAACAGTGCATTAAACAGGAGTGTATACTAGAGTATTAATTAGTATGCCAATGCAGTGCGTAAAAAAGACATGTTATTTAATATGGTATGGTTGTATTTAAGAGCTTTTAGTATCCAGCTGTCTTTGTAGAAAATATGGTAAAGCATCATCATGCTCATCTCTTTCCACACCTGTAAAGATGCCTAGTTTGGCCAATTTGTTTGTGTTGATGCTGTAGTGCTGATGTTTGCCTCTGTACTGTGTACATATTCCAGGAGTACATCACTTGTCTTATAGCGTAAATAGTAGTCTGTGTGCTGTCCTAGTATTTTATTACTTGTTTTAATTTACACTGAACTGTACTTAACGGGTGGGTCCATGGGTGCTGTGTGTGCTTTGTCTCACTTACAGTAAGGCCTCTCCTATGCATGTAATGTACAGCTCAGTGTACTGTATCCTGCATATAAACTGGAGCCTTTCATATTTAAAGCAACAGGGTATAATCAAATAACAGCTTCTTGAAAATGTATTATTACATACACATGTAATATAGGAAAGGCTATGCCAGGTATGCCAGGGATGCCATGGATGCTATGTATGCCAGAGCATATCTCTGCAATTCTTGCCTGGTTTCCCACTGAAGCTAAGCAGGGTTGAGCCTGGCCAATGCCTGGATGAGAGACCCCATGAGAAGACTGAGGTTGCTGCTGGAAGTGGTATTACAGAGGCCACCAGGGGGTGCTCACCATGTGGTCTATGTAGGATTTAATGCCCCAGTATAGGGACTGTATACTGTCAAAACAGCACTGTCTTTTTGATGAGACCTTGAAACCAAGGTCCTGACTCTCTGTGGTCATTAAAAATCCCAGGACACTCCTCATAAAGAGTAGGGGCATAACCTCGGTGTCCTGGCGAAATTCCCCCATTGGCCTTCTCTGTCCTGACCCCCTAATAATCTCCATCCTTGAATTGGCTCCATCACTCCCTCCTCTCCACTAATAGCTGGTGTGTGCTGGGCGTTCTGGCGCACTAATGCTGCTGTAACCACTCGTAACCACTAGTGGTGGTTGAGGAGACCCCCCCCCCCCCAGAAAGAGCTTTGAGTGTATAGAAAAGCGCTATATAAATCTAACTGTAACTAACTGAAAAAAAGGCTAGCTGTATATAATGCTGTGGATGTAGACATAGTGTCCATTTAGAGTAAAGCTTTAGAGGTGCACTACATGCCCCTTGATGGTTAAAAGGTGTACCTTTGACACTACCCCCACAACAACCCACCCAATCCCAGCAGCTAGAAAATAGGGATGCTCCGAATGATCGGCCAGCGATTAATCACACTTGATCGGTAGTCTCTAAATTTGGCCGATCTCACGAACCGATCACAATTTGATGACGTAAATCACGTGAGGACGTAAAACGCATGCTGACGTTAAACTTTAGCGTAAACTTTACCTTTTTGGGTTTTTTTGTTACACACAATTTTACCATTTTACCATGATATTACAATTTTACCCTCCCGTGACTGTGAAGTTTATACAGTGTATGACCTATGCTTATGGTTGTATGCCATTTTATTGTTATTACTCTACAGCTTTGTCAGAAACCCTACGTTCATAGTAAAACATCTGGCTGTAGTTCAGTTTCTGTAGTTTAACACAACACGTTAAACTACAGAAACTGAACTACAGCCAGATGTTTTGCTATGTAGGTATATTGTGTAGGTGCAACTTGGCAACACAACAACAGATAAAAGTTGGGGTAACTTTCATCTACTGTTGATAAGTCTCTTTAACCCAGAATTAGGAACATTACATTAAACTTCATTGTTCTAACTATGGACTATGTTAAGTAGGCCTGTAGCATAACAATGTGACATTGTGGCCTGTTCGCATCTGAAAGAAGTTATTATAATTATTAAAATACATCAATATTTTATGATATCATTCCACTCTTACTTCTCTGTTGTCCCATAAAGGTGTTTCCAGGAAAGCATTAAATATTAACGGAAAAAGTTCTAGCAATTCAGAATAACAGCCCACATTAGCTTTTACCCCAAACATAATGGACACAAAATTTTACTATTTGGCTCCTATTAAAAAATAGCAAATATGTACTATTTACAGTATCTCACAAAAGTGAGTACACCCCTCACATTTTTGTAAATATTTGATTATATCTTTTCATGTGAC
>JANDJT010000071.1:10208724-10223113 GCA_024331685.1 Stegophilus panzeri | reverse complement strand
AGTGTTGTCACATGAAAAGATATAATCAAATATTTACAAAAATGTGAGGGGTGTACTCACTTTTGTGAGATACCGTAGGTGTTTTACTACAACTTTTTAAAAAATATTTTTACTTTACACACTACATCTGCATGCACATGACAGTAACCTATATGGAATTTTTGATGCAAATATCTGTGTTCTTAAGCTAATATGTCAAAGCTTCATTATTTCTGTAAAATAGCTCAGAACCAGTATAATTAAAGGAGATAGAATGTTAAATGTAAACAGATATATGTTGTTTGGATACAGTGTGTCTGTCGGCTGTTGCCAGAGTCAGTAATGTCATTAGTGTGGCCGTGTTTGTGTGCTGGCGGAGGATTTGAGAATAACTTGTGTCCTTCTGTTTCAGAGGACTTTGGCTCTGTCTCCTCTACACCTGACTCCACTCCTCCCTGTACAGATGGTAAGGATTGTTTTACCCTTTCCAGAGTTAAATCTGGATTTATATTAATATATATAAACCTCTGTATACTATTTCCTGACATTTCATGAGTAATATCTCCTGACAGGAGTTTAAAAACATGAATACAGTATTCCTATTCTGTAACTCAGTCTCCCTCTGTTAAACAATAGACACCAATCTGAGAGCACTGTGGTTAACACTTGCTAGTAAGGCTGCAACAACTATTTGATAAAATGTAATTGATAATTAAAATAATCGAAAACAAATTTCATTATGGATTAGTTCCATCAGTGACGTTCACAATGGGGAAAAACACATTTCTATGAATAAAACACATCTGATAAACAGCGGAGGTCACAGAGTGAGCTGCTACGGGAAAAGTGCACAATCCAGGTCGTCTAAAACATGAGAATGTTTTATATTAAGCGCTTCAAACAAACTCGTAAGTGTATTAACGTGGCTTGTTGGGTCAGATGTGTGTGCTGTTTAATGTGTTCCAGACATGTTTTCTTCAGCACAGAAATGGCATTTTTACGTTTATATCCTTATCTGTAAATGTTAGAAATTCACACCAGTATTTCCAATTTACATAAAGACTCGTCCTGACAGCGAGTGAGTCTCCGTTCAACTTCACTGAACGAGCGCGAGTCCATGCATGCGTGTCAATCAAACATCGTGCAATAGAGAGGAAACGCAATCACTTTGACTAAAATATTCATTTTGATCAAATATGTTGTTCGATGCTGTATTTAAAAACAGAAGTAATTGTTTTTAATGAGAGCAGTAACTGTAATGGGGTTATAACATGGAATTGTATATAGATGTAAGAAGTGTCATACATTTACATAATAAATTAAGATGTTACTGTGTTCAGATGAGTGAATGTGTGTGTGTGTTTTACTGCAGAACATTCAGCCTCTTGCCGGTTAACACTTAGTTTGTGCTTTTGTTTTAGCATTTTTAATATAGTGATTTAACTTGTGCTTTAAAGCTTGTGGACAATCAGTTTTTTGGGTTTTTTTCAAAATATAATGTTAATATATTTTTTCAATCCTTTTCACAATTTATAGCATAGCCCACATAGATATATTTAATACCTTTTTCATAGCCTTCAATTTGCACAATGTTTGAAGGACAACATCGAGTGTGAAATATTTTCTGTAAAAAAAAATACAGAAAATAAAAATGTTCTTTTAATCCAACTAATTGATTAATTGAAGAAATAATCAACAGATTAATTGATTATCAAAATAATCATAAGTCACAGTCCTACTTGCTAGCAACTGGTTTACACAATATAATAGTTAGCATACTGTTGCTACTGCTTGGTTTTAATTTGTAGTTGACTTGGCACTTACTGGAGAAATACCATTAGCTAAGCTAACTATTTAGCTGGCAGCATTAGTGCAGTACTGTGTTAAAGTAGCTGGCTAGCTTAGCTAATGCTGCTTAGCTAATGCGAGTGTGCGCACACACTAACCAACCACACTATGAGGTAACTGACTGAAGATGTATGAAAATATTTTTATGGACCTTGTTTCCTTTTTCAAGAATTGTGATATTTCACTTTTAACTCATCTTTTTTTGTACGTTGCCTATGGTGCATCTTTTGAACAGATTTGCATTGAACTTGAGTACTTGACATCATATAAATTATATGACTCACTAAAGTGTTTAGGATTGTTTGTAAAAACAGATTATTAATATACACAGTGGCTTTTTTTCCATCATGTCCAGACCTTTTGTGCTGCTCTATGCTGCTACTCCTACACCAGCCCTACTATTACTACTCACTTTTCCGCCCTAGGTGGTAATGAGGAGTCAGATTTCCCAGAGCTCCTAACAGCACGGGAGTGGTCTGAGGATGAAGAAGGCCCTGAGGATGACCTCAGCAGTTCCTCCATGTGGGGGACCCCCCGCCAGAACTCCTTCGAGCTCACATTCTCATACATTGCCTTCTCAGAGGGCGAGAGCTCTGGCCGGAGAGACTCAGGCCGACGGAGAACCGGAGGCAGAGGAAGACAAGGCTCACTACGCCGTATGGACACTGTGGAAACCTTTTTACCTCCAGACTCCCCCGCTGTTGAGTGGGACCCCCTTGCCTTCATGAGTGGAGAGGAGGAGCAGCAGGTTGTGGAAAACCTTCCTGAACAAGTGGAGAGCCACAATCGGACTCTAGAGTCATCCAGTCAGGGTATAGAGTACTTTACTGATGAAGAATTGCAGGGAGAAAAGGAGGAGATCACATTACAGGAGACATGCTACGTTACAGATATTTATGAAGGTACGAGATCACACCTCAGACCTCAAACAATACACTAAGTCCATGATGAGTTTTGGAAAAATTAATTAGGAATATCTTAGTATGCCAGACTTTATGTATAATGCATAAATATATTATTAGACATTAATTCAGCTGTTGAAACTAGGCATAGTATGTGCCATTTCTGAATGTTCATACTATACAGATATGTGTGTGAATGTGTGTGCGCTTAAGCTGCCTGATGCTTTCTGATGGTGATCTGAAATGATTCACATACACTACAGCGTAAAACTAATAACATGACTTCATCTGACTCACTCAGTTACTCTCTTACTCAACCAACCTGATGACAGCCAAAACTCAAACAACAATACAATGATATTATTAATGTACTATTTAAAGCAGTGGCTGTCAATATTTTATCTAATGTTATATTACGTATGTTGCTTGCTATGGATCAGTAAGACATTAGTAAGATCAGTAAGACTATATGGCCAAAAGTATGTGTAAGCCTGACCAATCACATCCATATGTGTTTGTTGAACATCCCATTCCAGATTTGGTCCCGCTTTTGCTGTTATAATAACCTCCACTCTGCTGGGAAGGCCTTCCACTGGCTGTGGGGATTAGTGCCCATTCAGTCACAAGAGTATTAGTGAGGTTGGGTGCTGATGTTGGGTAAGAAGGCCTGGGGCACAGTCAGTGTTCCAGTTCATCCCAGTTCCCCGTTCCAGTGAAGGGTTGAAGACATTCTATACACTTGTGTGGTTCTACCTTTGGGGAAGAACCACATATGGGTGTGAAGGTCAAGTGTACACATACTGTTGGCCATATAGTGTATGATATACAGTAAATTATGGATTAAAGCCTCTGTCAACATAGTTTTAAATGTTTTAGAAATTAGGTTTTATTCTCATTTTAATGAGGTAGAAAGGGGTGAAAATTAAAATGTGATAACATTTCCGCAACACTTTTGGTTTTACCCAAGTTGTTGCGAATCAAACGGTATTTTCTACCTTTTAAGGAGCATTGCGCTAACAGCAAGAGATATAAAACTTTTAGATTGTGTTTTATGTGCTCTTAATTGCTGCATTCAGCTACTTAAAAAGCTACACTTAGGGTTAGGGTTATTGCACTAACCTATATTCCTTATTAAATAGTTTCTGGTTTACAATGAGCTTGAAGTGCCTCCTATCATGTTGACAACACCACAACAGCTCCAGGCTAATTAAGCAGAGACTAAACTTTTACAGCAAAAAGTGCAATGATCAGGGTCCCGACCAGGGTCATCAGTTCCTGTAATGCAAAGAGCTGACATCATGATGTGCAAAATTTTGATTCGGACAAGGAATCACGTCACAATCAATGA
The DNA here is from genome assembly GCA_024331685.1 of Stegophilus panzeri. NCBI lineage: Eukaryota > Metazoa > Chordata > Actinopteri > Siluriformes > Trichomycteridae > Stegophilus > Stegophilus panzeri. Next base: position 10,219,036 of record JANDJT010000071.1, on the reverse strand, counting down.
AACAAGCTCAAGATAAACATTATGTTGACAGGGGCTTTATATAAATCACTTGATTATTAGTATGTAGTATATACAATTTATAAGATAAACTCAGTTTCATGCTGTTGCCTGTTTAGGTACTATAATACTTGTTCTAGCTGCCATCAAATATTTCCATCTAAGTAGTGGTAGCTTCTTACCTTTTGTTAACTCCACAGCTCAACAGCTTCATGCATCAGAGCCATATGTTGGCACAGAATCCACAGCCACATCCCAGACTGAGGAAGAAGCATCACATACATCACAAAATCCCATTATTCAAAACACTCAGGAAGAGCCAACCAGGGAACAGTGGTTCTCTACACTTAACCTATCAGAGGGGCCGACGATACATATCCAGATCTCAGGTAAGGCTAAACATATAGACTAAAGTGATGAAGGATACACAGGGAACTTTGAGGGTTAAGGTAAGGCAGCCATTTATAGGGTCAGAAACATTTAGAGCCTTTCTGAAAGGTCATCATTGAAGGTATCATCCTGATGGAGACTTTGCTCCCAATATTCATTACTACATTACATCGGCTTAAATTGCTAACAGTAAATTGTATGTAAAAAAATATATATATGAGGGATAACTGACTTCTACCCATTTTAATGTGATAGTTCACCCAAAAATGAAAATTCTGTCATCAATTACTCACCCTTATGTTGTTTCAAACCCATAAGACTTTTGTTCATCATTAGAACACAAATGAAGCAGTTTTTTGCATTTAAAAAACTGTGAAAAACAATAGAGTTCAACAAAAAAAATTGTAACATGAAAAATAAGAAACATAAAAACTTTATATTTTACAGTTTTAAAGTTTCAGTATTTAATTGTAAGAAATAATTTGCTTCTTCCAATTAGAGTTTGTAATTGTGCAAATACAGCACATAATAACAATCAACTTGAATTAAACTAAACCTTTTAAGCAACTCGCACCAGTTTCCCCAAACCCTTGCAGACCATGGAGCATTTTGGATATAAACATAAGTTTGTGCTCGTGCGTCATTGTCGTGCTTCCGTGCTACACAAGCTCTGCTTTGTAAAGTTTGCAGGTTACAATTTTCTTTGCGGCATTTAATATAAAATGCTCCCATGCCTTAGATGACTTGGGTCGCACACTTTTTTCTGCTGTCACTTGACAATTATGCCTCCGTCTGATGGTGGTTATGTCGGGAATAAAAGGTAACACTGACATAAACATTAAACTGAAGAAATCTATTTTTGATGACTCTGGGTATTCTGCTACAGCTAACGGCGTTGCATTGCATGCGTTTACGTCATGTCCCATCGCCTGGGAAACGGCTTATACTTCCGGTTAGTAAAAATCCGCTAGTGTTCTATTTGAGATGATACTGCCCTTCTAAAATTCACACACAAGATGATAGAGTACATAGTGCATAGTTTAAGTGTATAGTACGTCATTTGGGACACGACTTTGGTCTGTATTCTCCGATGCATGTTTTTGGAACTCCGATGCATGTTTTATGTCTGCTAGTGGGGCGGCTGTGGCTCAGTTGGTAGAGCGGGTTGTCCACTAATCGTAGGGTTGGTGGTTCGATTCCCAGCTCACATGACTCCACATGCCGAAGTGTCCTTGGGCAAGACACTGAACCTCAAGTTTCTCCCTATGGCAAGTTAGCGCCTTGCATGGCAGCTCAGCTACCATTGGTGTGTGTGAATGGGTGAATGAGACACTGTGTAAAGCGCTTTGGATAAAAGCGCTATATAAGTGCGGACCATTTACCAATTAGTGAAGAAGTGTATTGCTGTTTAACTTTTTGTAAATATCATTATTGTTTTATTATTGCTATTTGTCTAATTTTACTGTATGTACTGTATCTTTATGGTCCATCATTCTTACTCAGGTGGACCTGATTACTCATAAATGAACATTGACACTAATTCGCCAGTTATACCCTTTAGCAGGGGTTATCAAATATTATCCACAAAATACTGGTGTGGCTGCAGGTTTTTCTTCCAGCCAAGCAGGGGCCACAGTTGGTTACACATGTTTAATCAGTTAATCATAGTTGACTGTTAGCTCTAGCTCTTATTTGGCTGGATTGAAATCCTGCAGCTATGCTGGCACTTTCTGAACAAGCCTGGAGACCCCAGTCTACAGAAAGCACCAAAACCATACAGTCAGCATGCTGAAAAGAAGTGAGAGGGAGGTTTCCCTTCAGGATTCCTAACACTAGTGGGAGGTGAATATGCTTTAGCCAACAAAGATTCATTTGGTCACCATGGCAACAGTCCCAAGAGTTTGCTGGCATGATGGTCTAACTGTGGGGTTCTGCTGCTACTTGAATGTTCGCACTCACACACACAATAGTGAGAGATGGAGTGTGTACATACTGTACAGTACATACATGCCAGATCCAACATGGTGGCTGTGTAGAGGCAGACATGAGGTAGAAAGCAGTGAAATATTCAATATGGAATCCACTCTCGTGTTACAAGGATGAAAGCTTTCTTTCCCCTGTGGATCTGTACAATGAATAAAGCCTTCTACAGCAATACATGCATTTTTTGTATGAAACAAATTGACATCATCTGCAACTTCAGGTGACATACCACATGTCCTAAAGACCTTGCTCATATGGTTTGTTATTGATATGGAATACTTGTCTATATCTGGCATGTCTCACTGTCAGTTGTACATGGTGTGTATCTGTGAATGTGCCTCTCTGTCCCCCTTTTGTGTACATGTACAACCACCTCTGTCTTCTTTGCTGAGGACGGCCATGATGGAGCTGTGCTATTTTTAGCCAGTGGGTTGGGGGGCTGTCTTTAGCAGAGTGCAGGCCAAAAAAGCTCCATCAGTCTGAGCAGAGCAGGGAGACAGAGACAGGCACGAGAGGCCTCACCCTCCATCGGCTCACGAAATGGCCAGCAAAGGTGAGGAATCCTGAATGTACACAAAATAGTAGAGTTGAGAGCCTACTTTATTGTTACTGCTGAGAAAAAAAAACAATAAGCCTAAAAGAATCTGTAAGTCTCAGTCTGGACTCTACATCGATCTAGATTCAGTTCTCTACTGACTGGACTTGCTTTGGGAACTTTGGGAATTTGGTCTCTTGTGGGAGTGCAGAATTTGCAGTTGAGTTTGTCTTGGCTTTTTTCTCACTTCTGACTCCGTGTTGTTGGTTGGAGAAGATGACTGTGAGAGCTGTAATACTGTCATGAAATAATCCAAATATCAAAAGATTCAAGAGAGTGAAGGATTTCTCATTAGTGTATGGGTGTGTATGTGTGTATGTGATGGGCATGTTTTAAAGGATTAAGGGCTGTATCTGGCCTTGGACTTATTTTTCTGTCATTTCATTAAGCCATAAATATGGACGTACATAACAAGATATAAATAAAAGTGTGAGGCTGTTATACTGTCTTACTGTGACTAACATCTTCATAGCACTGGTTTTCTCTTCTGCTTTATCTACTGTACTCATGTTTTAAGTGGTATATGTTTTGATTTCATCTAAATGTATACTGGTGAATCTACTGAGACCAAATGTACAAACCTTGGCTGTTTTCTAAGCATATATAACACCAGCCTGCAGATGTTTGAGAATGAACATCAAAATGCAAAGTCCTTGTGCAGTGTGAATGCAGCATGAACACTAAAGTGCATTTTATCAAGCAGGACCCAGTTTCCCAAAAGCAGTTGCCAGCTCAATCAATTAATAATGCTTTGGGGAAACTCAGCACAAATCTGTAGCAGTATTTACATTTAAAGCAATTGGCAGACACCCTTATCCAGAGCGACTTACATTTATTTTATAAATAAACTCATTTTATACAACTGAGCAGTCTAGGGTTAAGGGCCTTACTCAAGGGTTCAGCAGTGGAGGCTTGGTAGTGTTGGGACTTGAACTCATGACCTTTCGATCAGTAATCTGATCTGTAGTCCAACATCTTAACCAGAGTTTCCAATCAGGTGCACAAACGTGTAATTCAGATATAAGAAAAGCAGCCATTATAGACATTTGACCTATCTGAAATCTATGAAGCATATCGAAAGCATAGGTAATCTATATTAAAATGCAACAAGGCAGGTTTTAAAACAGTGTCTTGTTATCAGAGAAGTGCTAATAAATGAATCATGTCATAAATATCACCATCTAAGAAGAGTATAATGAATGTTCACAAATCATGGTGCAGTACCAAATGCATTACCTATGTATTTGCAATGAATTATGATTGGGACAAAATAATTAAAAACTATATGAACTTCTGTAAAGACACCAAAACTGGCCAACGATCATTTTAATTAAGTTTCCTTTATCTAGTAATGGAGATATGGCCAAATCACATGATGTTTGAAGACATTTTTATGATACAAAATATTTGATTCATTCATACAGTACATCCGTGAGCTATCCCCATCCTATCCCCACGATAGGATGCCAACTATTGAACAAGGAAGAGGAGAAAAAAATGACACTGCTAGTACACAAAAAATGCTTTTAAATAGCAATAGTAAAATAGAAAAAATTGATTTTAAATAAGTATCAAATACTAAATGGAAAAATCCTTAAACATAACTGCTCCAAGAAATAGCAAATTATAAAATAAAGAAGCAAATAACTATACTGTATACCAGATGTGTATTGTAATAGCAAATTAAATTTTAACATTTAACATATGTTAACAAGTAAACACTAATCATGTTGTTAGCTATTCCTGACTGGGCTTTAATGTGCAGATGCACAGACTGTTGTGAGTGTGTGCTGACTAAAGTTAGCCACGTGAAATTAGCCTGCAAGGCCACCTGTTTAGACAACAGGCAGGTGTTTGACAACTCAGTGTCTTACAGTAGCTGATTATAAATGTTCAATCTGCTGTTGCACGCCGTCACTCACGTATGAAGGCCAGGTGCGAATGGCATTACCTCTGAGGTAATTCGCAGCAGATTAGTTATGTGTCATCTACATGTCATCTATTGGCTGTGCCTCAGTAATCCATCCAGACAAGGAAATGTGTCTAGAAGGCCATTAATAACATTCACGTGTTGTGCATGTCTCTTTTGGAATTTGAATGCCAAGTATCACCGAAAGGATCCAGTTGAAAGACAAATTAATCATTATCAATGCAATATAATATCTTAGGAGTCCCACCCAAGATTTTCCTTCCACAAGTGGATCAAACTGAGGAGTTTGAATGCAGGGAAAATGTCACTATATGAATGCGAGTCTTGATCACACTGTGGCACCAGACTTTAGTTTGGAAGCTTTATGTAGCTATAGTTAAATTCTGCATTTCCCACCCTTACTTTGGAGGCTATATTTAGCCCCAGTGAACCCTAAAGTCCGTCCTCGGTGTCCCTGCTCACTCAGGTATATTCTTCGGAAATATTGGGGGTGGGAATAAGCAGAATGGATGTTTTGGCAATTGTAAATATTTTAATGTATTCACAGTTTTATATCTCATGCCTACTGGGTACCAAAGTACTTTATTTGCTACCTCTCCATATTAACTTATACTTACATTCACCAGCCATTTTATCATGTACATCTCCTATGTAGGTCATTTTATAGGTATGCAATTATTGACTGTTGCACAATTTGTCAGCCCTCATCTACCATTGAGGGACTACAATAGTACTACCATCTTGGATGGACAACCATTCTGGTTTTTGTGTAATGCTGTGATACTAACTTAGTGCTGGCATATTAGTGCCCTGGAGCGAGCAGTGGATCAGTGTTGCTGGGACTTTTAAACACCATAGTGTCACTACTGAGATGTAGACTATAGTGCTGTTATAGTCAGAAAACCTGATGACACTGATGTCAATTCATTCCCTGAATTGTGCAATGATAAAGTGGCTATCTAAAATGTGGACCATCAAGGTTGGTTTCTAATAAAGTGGCCGTGAGGTAAAACATGTCTTTAAAACCCCCAGCAAGCAATGCTGTGGTGCCTGATCTCATACACTTATACCAGTGCAATATTTACTATAATGCCTCTAAAGCTGTGAATGTCAGTGTCACTGCTGTGGTCCACAACCCAAGTAATGTCTGGTCAATGGTAGCATGATTATCATTTTCTGGTGAAAATATTCCTATTGTTCATAGTTGAGGGCCTTACCATGGCTGCCTATATTAATCTACTGTACATTCTTCTTCTCTGTTTCCATGTCCTGTCTCCTTCAGTAATGGATCTGATCTACTGGAAGGACACTGAGAGGACAGGCATGGTGTTCACCAGCCTGGTGGTAGGTCTGCTGTTTCTCTTCCAGCTCAGTATCATCACTGTGCTCGCCACTGTTTCGCTGGCCATCGTGTGCTTCACCATTTCTGTGCGCATCTACTGCAAACTGCTGCATGCTCTGCAGCTCAGAGATGGAGCACACCCCTTCCAGTGAGTCTCACCCCTTCTCATTTTTTTTCTGTCTTAAACCTTTAGGGACTGTAATGATGTATGCTGTAACTGTGGTCACATTAGGTGAGTCTGTTTGGATTTATATTCTACAGGACTTATCTGGATGTGGACATTGGTCTGTCTGGAGACCAAGCTGAGCACTACATGCAGAGAGCTATATTCCTGTGCTTTGCTGCTGTAGACACACTGAAGCGTCTGGTCTTCGTAGCTAGTCTGTTTGACTCTCTCAAGGTGAGATTCATAAATGGAAAACATTTGTTAAAGAAGGCAGCATAACTGTTCTGGAACCTGTGAGATTTTGTGTAATAAAAAGCATAATTTGTTAGTTATCCCTGGCGCATTACTAGTCTGGCTGGATGTAGACCAGATTTTTCCCCTTTTGTGCGCAGTTTTATTTACATAGCATTCAAACTGCCTGTGTAGTGGTATCTTTGTACCCACTGTAGTACAACATTCTGTGTACAGCCTTTCAAGACCCCTCTGAGCACAGACAAAATGCTACTTCTCTGACTTCAAGAATTCATACAAATCCCAGCCTTTAAAAGTACAGTTTCATTAAAAAAATACATTCTTTTCTCACAACCCTATTCTGTTAATTCTTTTTTTTCTTATAAAATACATGAATGACTAAACTAAACTAAGTCACCATATAACTTAAATCTCTGCATCCAGTACTGCGTTCAGTGAGGCATGGAAACACTTTTAGCAGGCACCGAAACCTAGGACCCCCTGTTCTGACCTGTGTGGTATGTGACATGGGACACTCCAAAAGTAGAGGGTTAGAGAGGTATCAGTTTCAGTTGGTTGCACTGGAATAAACACACTGACTGATATTCAGAGAGACTCTATTTTTTGATTGACAGGCTCATCAGTGTTTAATATTATCTTCCATCACAAATCCCTCCAAAGACTAGGGTTTGGGCAGAGTGGGACAGTGACGTGAGCCAGTCGATTGTAACTTTGAACTTTTTATGTGTAGTGGTTAAATGAATTCCTTTTCCATTTGCAGTTCCTGTTGCTGATGTATCTGGTGACGTATCTTGGAGCTCTTTGCAATGGCCTTACTCTGCTCATTATTGGTATGACCACAACTCTCTTTTTTTTATATGAAGAAATATTTTAATTCTGCAACAAATATTCAATCATTTCTATCAATATTTTCATAAAAAAGTACTTACTACTTATACTATAATTAATAATAGTATTAATATGGCAACACCTCTTTGTGTATCCTACTTTTTCATGCCAATGAAAAATTCCTCACAGAATTCTATACTGTATCTATATCTAGCTCTCTATATCAAACAAAATCAAAACAAGCCAGCATGTAAATGTGTGAAGTTTTACATTTTGATTAAAAAAAAGTGTACTCTAATGTTTAGCTCTAGTAAAAAAAATTTTACATTTCTAATTTGAAGCGACAAATTTCAGTTTAAAAATATTTATTAAATGTGGGGGGTTCCCTTACCTTACATACAGTCAATAAACCAAGACATGTTTAAATATCTTCTTCTTTACTTTGGGATGCCTAAATCATTACACTTCAGAGTTTCACACATTCTGTGCTTTTATAAACAAAAACAGTTTTTCACCTACTAAAACGTTCAACAAAAAATCTGAAGTACTCAAATCGAAATGCAGGGTTAATAAGCTAAAATCATTGATGCTTAAATCAAATTTTGCTTGTATTTCCTCATTTGTAAGTCGTTTTGGATAAAAGCCTCTGCTAAATGAATAAATGTAAATGTAAATTAAACATTGATGCTTTTATTAAATCTTTAATTAAATACATCTTGAGCGATGCTATCCTGTAGAATATTCTGTTCTTAGAGATATTCAAATATTCAAGATGGTACTTGATAGATTATTTGAAAATGTTTGATGGTTACAGCTACAGATAGAATGTAAAAACAAAAGCAGGGTTATAACACCACTGACAGTGAATCTTCTGGATTTTTCCACAGGCGTGATTGCTGTCTTCTCTGTCCCCCTCTTCTACAGTCGGCACCAGGTATTATATATGTATTTTTTTTCATTTAACCTGCCTTATTCCAAGCATGATACCTTAGGTGTTTGGTATATGATCACCAAGTTGTTAATCCAATGAGATTGTTAAAGTAAGCTATATAATGAAATATTGCCCATGTGCTGTTTAGATTATGGGCATACACTGCAACATATAGCATGAATATTGTATCTTGCAATGTTTATAGCTAGAAACCTTGACTGTACCGTGCAGAAATTCTCTACTGTTTATTTTAACTAACCACTCTATGGGCGGCCAGAGCGGTCACAACCCCACAGCTGAGAACGTATGATGTAAATACTTACAGCACTTTTAACTTTCCACTAAGGAAAAAGTGGACAACTGGGTTGCAAAAGTCCAAGCTCATGTTGACAACATTAAGGACATGTGAGTTTGCATATTCATTTTGGCTCTTGAACAACAAATAAATTGTTTCTGAAATGTTAAATAATAATAATTTAAGTGAATTTGTGCAATGCTGCAACTTTCTCTTTTCCACTGCAGCCTGAGGCGATTGGCTCAGGGTGGTGGCCCCGCCCCTGACCCCACCCCAGGTGGTGCCAAACCCAAATCCCAGTGAGGCATCTCAGAGGTGGAGTGAAAGAAAATTAGGGCGGAGCAATAGGCTGTCACTCTGATGTCTTAATCAAGTCTGTTTTTCAGAGCGCCACTTTCAGATTTAATAGAGCAGGGACTAATGAGATACTGTGTCAGAAAGAATACACGGAAGGAGTGGAGGTAGGATTTGTTTTTGGAGAGTTTAAGAGGACTCTTTTGATGCAGGGTGAGATTCTGCTATATGACAAACAAAAGCAGCGGGGCCTCTAGAGCAATCAGTGGATTTCTGAAAGTTGTCTGGAAAAAAGGAAATTGACGACATCATCGAACCAACAAACTTGAAAATACAGTATGAGGTGGTGCACAAGAACATTTAAACACAAGAGACTGGAGTTTGCACTATGATGAGCCAAATTCAAGAAACTCTAGGACCAGTTTACTGAATCATCCTTCACTTTTGACAGTTTTAATGAGAATGGCATGTGTATATGTGTTCACATGTACATATGTGCAATTTTGATCTTGTGGATTTATCCTGTACATCCTAAGATATGAGATCTATTAAAACTCCAGTGTCATTTTCTTTTTCCAACATTTCCCTTTGTTCTATCTGAATTTCTGTAGTGAAAAAAGGGTGCATCTGACTGCACTCTTAAGGATTTCCTTAAGGGTTATTTGGTTAAATAAGGGACAACGAAAGGATCCTAAATTCTCTAAGCATGTACAAACTCCACTGTATTAGACACACACCATGTATACACAACCACCTTTCTGAATCTCTGAAGTGAAACTTTCCTTATTGAGATACACTATATCGCCAAAAGTTTATGCAAACCCATCACACCCTGTGTGCTTTTTGAAAATCCCATTCCAGATTTAGTTCCCCCTTGTTGTTATAATAACCTCCTCTTTTCTGGGAAGGCTTTCCACTAGATATTGAATGTGGCTATGGGGATTCGTGTTCATTCAGCCACAAGAGAATTAGTGCAAGGGAGGTTCTGATGTTGGGCGAGGAGGCTTGGGGTTCAGTCAGCGTTCCAGTTCATCCCAAAGGTGCTCAGTGGGGTTGAGTTCAGGGCTCTATGCAGGACACTCCAGTTCTTCAACTCCAGCCTTGGCAAAACATGTCTTCATGGAGCTAGCTTTGTGCACAAGGGCAAATATTTCATAGTGAAATATTTCAAGCCTTTTTTTTGTTTTATTCTCGATGATTACGGCTTACAGCTCATGGAAATCACTTCATTTCTGTATTATAAATTCTTTATTCTAATATTTTGAGATATTGGATTTTTGATTTCCATGAGCTGTAAGCCATAATCATC
>JANDJT010000071.1:10198002-10208669 GCA_024331685.1 Stegophilus panzeri | reverse complement strand
CTGTATTATAAATTCTTTATTCTAATATTTTGAGATATTGGATTTTTGATTTCCATGAGCTGTAAGCCATAATCATCGAGAATAAAACAAAAAAAGGCTTGAAATATTTCACTTTATGTGTAATGAGTCTAGAATATATGAAAGTTCCACTTTTTCAATTAAATTATGGAAAAAAATGAACTTTTACACGATATTCTACATTTTTGATGAGGCACCTGTAGTTCCAGTGAAGAGAAATCTTAATGCTGCAGTATACTAAGACAATTACAAATGTGTGCTTCCAACTTAGTGGCAACAGTTTGGAGAAGGCTTACATATGGGTGTGATGGTCAGCTGTCCACAAACTTTTGGCCATATAGTGTACATTTTCACATTTATCTAGTGCACTCACTGCTCATTTTCACTCCCTGCTCTAACACACACACTTTGACTAACAGGAAGGGCTGTTAATTAACTGATTAGTTGAATCAGGTGTGTTGGGTGCAGGACAGGAGGGGGGGTACTTCAGGACCAGGGAACCAGAACAATAAAGTTAAGTGAACATCTTTGTTCATCTACTGCAGAGGTGTGTAATAATATGGTGCAGTATTTACATGCATTAAAACAGTGATGAGTATGCTATAATTTTAAAGTGTAAACATAGATACAATCAACTACAAATAGTAAGCGGAAGGTTGAATGAGTGTTAGTTACTGCTGCCGTTTTGACCCGAAGCCTGATTTGTGACTCCTTCCTAATGGTAAAATGGTACATTGGTATGATTTGTTTTACAGTGCTTATGATTTGTCTAAAAGAAATCTTGTCTAGTCATAAATAATAACATTTTTCTGGACTAGACATCCAGTGTTGCTGCAATCCCAGTAAAGCTCACTTAGTGCCAGGTGTGATCTATAACAGAAATAGTGACTCTTCTGTGTTGTAAACTCTTCTGAGTAGAGTCATCAGAGAACGTAACACATTGTCATTGCATATCAATCAAGCTCCTCTCTCAAACCTTAAATTGGGCCCTTATCTTTTTTGCTTGCCTTATTTTTTTTTTTTTTAAAAACAAAACATTATCTTAACTGTGTGGTGTAAGATCTGGGCCTGGTGATGGTACACATTTTTTGTTGTCCAAAAAAACTCCCAATAGAGCTGTGAACAGCTATAAAGCAGACCTGATAATCAGTGTTGTCCCTGTCCTACGGACACTGCTGTCTATCACTGACAGCTTATTTGAGGTATACTGTAATCTTAATTTATATACTGTAAGAATGCTTTCAGTGTAACTAGAGAGTTATTGTGGTTGCTTGCTGTGCCCAAAGAATTTCCACCATTCTGTGCTACTCTTTCAATCAATCCTCATATTCTCCTAAATCAATAAACTAAATACTGTACCAGTACTAGAATGACTGTCAGTCAAATAATACATTTTCTGTATCTCACAAGACCCTGTGCAGCAAAATTGCCAGTGTTATATTTAGACCTAGAGAACAGTGTAATTAGTCCTGGAGAACTGGAGTCCAGCATGCTTCGGTGATTTTCCTGTTCACAGACAATGGATTTAATATACCAGTAGGTGTGCTAGAGCAGGAAAATCACCAAACATTACTGGATTGCAGCTCTCTAGGACTGGAGATGAATACCATGTGCTAAGTTTTGGGAATTTTGCTGTATTGACATCTCCTTATCTCTTCTCTTATCCTAAAATCTAGTCTTTTTTTTTTTTTTTTTTGTATTTTCAGAAAGCAAAGACAAATCTTGAATCTTGCAATAATATGTTGGAAATAAACATTGAAGAAAAAATACAAGTGGCCTTTTTATTTTCACCTACATGCAGAGCATTAAATGATATTTCTGTCACAGAGACTAGAGTAGCCTACGTGCTACAATAATTTCACCACCTGATTGTTTTTGCAAGTATAAAATATTAATCTCTTTATTGCATTTTTATTAATAATAAATAAACCAGATGATGCAATTTCTCCACATTATTTGTAAGAACACACACAGAGTCTCCACCAGATGGAGACACACACACACACACACACACACACCAACCAAATGAGCTCTCAGCAAAATGGCCTACGACCTATACACATGCTCGGTGCAATATTTTGCATGGACATATTTGTATGATAAGATATTTGCCTGATAAGATATATTTTATTGATCCTGAATGCGAATGTTTAATTAAATTGTATTTGTATAGGGCTTTTAACAAGAGTCATTGTCTATACAGATAATAAAGCACTTCGGGACAGGCTGTTCTTGGAAAATAATCAACTCAGAGCTTGGAAGGTTTATTGTTTTTCTTTAATAGGACACCCACATTTGTGTTTTATTCCTTACTAACATAAATGTTGTTTGAATTGATCAACTTTTAGACAGAGGTTCATTGGGTGTTTAAAAAAAATAATATGAATCTATCCATATTAAAGCATATATTTTTGGAAAGAATAATGATTAATGATTCTTTGGAAGAATCCTGTATTGATGTACACTTGCAACAGGTTCAATTTCTGATCTTTCTGATATGAGTGAGAAGCCATTTATCATGTGAACCCTATGACCAACCATCACACGCGCTCCTTTTCAAAACTTGTGGTGTAAAAAAAGATGGGAGGAGATAGTCTAAGTAAGAGTTGATTTAAAGCGTGTTATAGGCGGACAAAGTTGCGGGGTGGGACTATTCAAATAAAGTAATCGTTTTAAGCGCCACTGTATGACGCGCGTGCAGCTAGTTCACCGAGCGGTGTGTTTACATGGTGATTGTGACTGTGTGGATTTTAATACTGCAAAATGTCAAGCGAAGAGTAATCACAGCCTCACTGCTGGAGGAATCATGATTATTCGACATTGAGACCCTTCTTGAGGCTCTATTCGTCCGTAATTTCATTAGACTTTCGTACGTAAAGGCTTTTGAACCGCAGATGGATTATAATCCTTTAATGGCTCCTCCGGTTCCGCCGCATAATCCGAAGTGCAGCCGGCCGTCGTGCTCGCAGGAGCGGCTGCTGAAGTGTGTGCTGCTCGGGGATGGAGCTGTGGGCAAAACGAGCCTGGTGGTCAGCTACACGACTAACGGCTATCCCACCAAATACGTCCCTACAGCCTTCGACAACTTCTCCGGTAAGGAAACGCGGCGCATTTTGAGATGAGGAATATTATAAAGCAGGTGTTATTGAGATGTTGAATAATTGTCAGCAAAATACATGATCTCACCTTCTGTTAGGAGCATTGTTTTGACACGCTCTCTCTTATCTTGTTGCCTTAATAACAATATGTAAGTTTTGAGTCAGTAAAGTCCATATAAACCTTTGGCCACGTTTCTGTGACTCACACAAAGTTGGGTTTAGTTTGGATAGTTATGTCGGTGTCTGTCTATATATTTCATTATATATCATTAGTATCATTAATACTACTGTTACTACTACTATCAAAAATAGTTAATTTACTACTTTTAATTTGAGTGTAATTGATTTTGTAGTTCAGATAAAACTGTGAAGAGTGTTGTATGATTCAACTTGCTTTGAATCGTTTAACACTTTGAATTGGTTTGGCTCCTCTTGATGGAAAGTTCAAGAATAAGAAGCTCATTGATCTAATGTGCTTAATGATCTAAGCTGACCAGTTGCAAACTGTGTTGTTGTTGTTTTTTGTTTGTTTGTTTGTTTTTAAGTCGGATAGGGGCTCCGGAAGGGTTGTGAACCCCCCTCCTGCCGTAGAGAGTGATGTAATAGTCCAGCATTTTAAACTAGATCTGACATCTCGAAACTGCCTCACTTACGCAAGAGCACAGGTGGCACTTCAGAGGGAAAGGGGCAAAATCAAAGGCAGATCAGATGACTGGGATTTGAGCACAGTTACACAGTGCAGCCTGCCAACTGAGAAAGCCGGCGGGTTTTACTTTGTATCTGTAGGAAGAGTCATTGTGTATATGCAGGCAGAGTTCACCAGGTTGAATATTTCTTTCCCTGTGTGATTGCAGACTGCTTACTCTTTGTTTTTCGTTGTGTTTAGTCTGGACTTCGACTTAAAGATTCACTTATTAGAATTTTACAGATTAATCAGAATATATTATATTTATAGTTTACATTTACATTGATTCGTTTGTCAGATATGTTTTGATTTGAGCAGAGAATGTTCGAGCACACTGGTTTACTGGGTCAGGTGAATCAGTGCATGTAAATCTGTGTGTGATGGCCATAGGATGCAAATTTGCCTCACCTCTTTTTCTTTTCTCTCTCTCTCCATCTTCTGCAGCGGTAGTACAAGTTGATGGACAGCCATTGCGACTGCAACTATGCGACACTGCTGGACAGGTAAAGACTGCGGTCTGCTTTTTGTGTTCAAACACACTGATATGTGCACTCTGTCATCAGACAAAGCAGACTGTTCAGACATTTCCGACCGGAGAGTTGTTCTCAGTGACTCCCCCAGACAGCACCTGAAGTTATGTGCAGTCTCCCTGTCTTGGGGGGTGGGGGGGACGGGGTGTTCATGAAGGGAGTGCAGTGTTTCAGCTGTAGATACTTCAGGGCCGTCAAGGCCACAAAAAGGATGTTTCACAAGCATACTGACTGCAGTTGAAACCTGGAGAGGAAGTGTACTGTCCTAATAAACCTGAACTGACCCTGTAGTACTATTCTCAGAGGAAATAAGTATAAACTTATTTCAAGGTGCAAACTATTATCTTCACTATTAGGGTAGTTCCTGTTAATGGTATGCCCTTGATTTCAGTAGTGTAAATATTACGTAGGACCTAAAAGACCCACTGATGTACCTTTTTTAGAGCATATTTTGAGTACATATTTGCATTGGTTTTGCCTTAAAGAACCATTTCCAGTACCTGATGGTGAAAGCTCCTAGCTTTCTCACATGAAATAAGTGTTTGGGTTTTTTTTTTTTTTTTGTTTGTTTGTTTTGTAGCTGAGGAGTGTAGAATGTGGAGGGGATTTGAAATGAGTGAGAAGCGATGGAGGGCAAGACCCAGATAATTAAAATAGATCAGAGAGGATGCCGTATTGTGTGGAAACCACAGAGAGGTGGAAGAAAAAAGTTTTTCAGCTGTCTCTCTCCTCTCTGCCTTGCTGTGTGTGAGCCACGCAGGCTATGAAGAAGAAATGTTCAACCACCAGTTTTGCCTGCAGGCTCAGTTCCTTATGCCAAGTTTATTCCTTTACCATTGTTTGTTTCTGAGCTGTGGCAATTATGAAAAAATGTTTATCAAAAGCCAGTGAAAACAGGTCTAAGTTTAATATGGTATGTGCCCATTACGGGTATATGAAAAGCTTTTCGCATTAACTGTTTTTTTGTTGTTGTTTTTTTTTTTACACACACACCCCCCGCATTGAATCTGTTCATTTGTATATGTTTTGAAACTATCACACACTGCAAACAATTATAAATCATTTATGTGTACTGTATGAGTTAACCAATACACGGCTCTGCCCTTTCAACACACAACTAGTAAATCTTCTAATACAGTAAGGGAAGGCAAGCGTTCACAAACACAGTTGGTAGATAAGAGATCTTTCCCACTCTCCGATGTCACACTCAAAGTGAAAGGAAAGTCTTGATTCAGAAATTCAGAAACACAATTAATGGTATCCTAAAAGAGTGGAAAGGGAAGGGTTAAGCTCTTCATAGTGCCAGGCTAAGTCGGCCTCTTAAATCCTTAAGAACGCACTGTTCTTTAAAGCTTTGTGGACCTATAGTGTTAATTTACTTGATTGGCACAGTATAAAGGAAGGGTGTGCCAGAGCTGCACGCCTTGGCAGAGTTTAAAAAGATTGCTGCTTGAACAGTGTGTTCTGCAGTACTTGTGGGAGGTTCCAGCATTGGCCAACTTTGAGAGGTTAAAGTTACTTGTTTTGTGTGAATTATATAATGTGCTGGTGATAGATTTACATGTCCAACATGGATTTTAGGACTGGATCTGAATTAAGGATGCTGTGTTTTTTCTGAAACTCTGTCGAGAGCATATTAGGATTTAAATAGAAAAAGATATGAAACTTTACGGCCAAATAAGTTTTTGGCATATTAGGGTGGAACATTTATTTGTATAGGAAACTAGAATATGTTAAGTGATCTTTTTGATATCATCTTTATCAGAAAAGCACAACATTAAAAGGCAACTAGATGTGTTTCTTTATTGAATAACAAATTGCATGGTGTGCCAGTTAAACAGAAAAATTAGAGAAACCATTTTACACTTGCCTTCATCAAGAAACTTGGATTATATGAATATGCAAATCAGAATTGCCCCAATTTCGCATTCCTGGCACACGGACATTGCATGTCTTGATTAGCCTTTGCAGAAAGCATTTAATAATTGAAGTATGTTGTCATATACACACTAGTGATTGTCACACCTGTTACTATAGCGTTATATTAACTTCTGATCTTCTGACTTTCTCTCAGGATGAGTTTGATAAGCTGAGGCACTTCTGCTACTCACGCACAGATGTCCTGCTCCTCTGCTTCAGTGTGGTCAGTCCTGCTTCCTTCCAGAATGTGGGTGAGAAATGGGTGCCTGAGATCCGGAGGCGTTGTCCGCTCACCCCCGTCTTGCTGGTGGGCACGCAGTGCGACCTGCGCCAGGATGTCAAGGTGCTGATCGAGCTAGCAAGGCGGCGTGAACAGCCCGTACCTGAGCAGGATGCCCGCGCCCTCGCTGACAAGATTGGTGCTGTGACATATGTAGAGTGCTCGGCTCTCACACAGAAAAACCTGAAAGAGGTGTTTGATGCTGCCATCTCTGCTGGCCTGCGCCAGTCTGACAGACGCTCCAGGCGGGAACGCAAGGTTCTCAGCACAGCTGATAAGATGAAGATGCTCTCCAAGGCCTGGTGGAAGAAATATGTGTGTATCCAATAACATGAGCCAAGCTCTGAATCATAGACGCACATGGACAAAGTGACAAAGACTTTTGACTCATTCAGTGCCTCAAGCAGATGGACTAACCAGGAGTTTGTGTGTGTGTGTTATTCTATTGCCATATCACCTTACCTTAATGTTTAAAATCCAGATTTGATCATTGCCTTCCAAATATGAGGATTTCCACAGAATATCCAAATCTTTCTGGATATGAATTGTATTAAAACATCAATCCCAATCATTGACTGTTCTAGATGCATTTCTCCACAAATTTGTTTTTTCTCTCTCCCCCATAAATGCTTTATAACCTATAAACTTCCATAGTACTAAGATTATATAAGAATCATTTTCTACTTGTATCTGTGTTGATTTCAAACATTTGAATAGTAGTGTACAGTATATCAAGTGCACAAGATTATATTTATGTCTGTTAAATGTGTATGAATGTTTTTTTAATTGTTTTTTGTTTTGCAAGGACAGTCACTTGCTCCTTAACACTGGATCTCAGAGCTAGTCACGTTGTGACTTATTTCCCCCCTTTCTATCACACTGTGGAATGCTCCTAAACGTCTTTAGTGCCCATCTTTGAGCTCATGGCACCATAATGTCACCTTTACATCTTTACTGATTTGACAGCTGTTACTGTTGATGGCCACGCAGTCAAGACTTCTGGGAGTGTTAAGTGTTTCTCATATGGAAAAACACTGCAATGTAAACGATGCGCTTGATTTCAGTCACCTCATCAGCCTATTTGACGGTACCATTCTGTAATGATGTGAACACTTTTTTACAGCGAACTAAAGCTTACGGTTCCTCTCTGATGTCAAAGAAAACTTATCAGGTGTTTTATTGCATTTTATAATTATTGTTGCAAGTATGTTCATTAAATCTTTGACTGTTGGAGCAGATTTATTTGACTAGCACAGGACTGTGTGTGGTAGTTCTGTCACCTCAGTTTTATGGTTGTGGCGTGTATACAGTGATCTTGGGTGTTTTATTGGTTAACACACTGGCTTTAACATTTGTCATTGTGGTACAATAGGCTTTAATTCACACTGTGGTAGTGTGACATGTGACAAGCCTGAATGTGCAGTTCCCCGGGTGCATTTTCTCACTTTGGATTAAATGTAATTGTTGGTTAGCCGATGAATGGGACATATTTGCTTCTCATTATTCAGAAGCCATTTTTGTTCTTTCAAACCTTTAAAGTCCATTAGAGATTAGCTATAAACTGTACAGCAAAGATTTATCAAACTGATAAAATGACATTGACTGTGCTTAGTTTGTACAGTATATGTTTCAGTGCTATAACTATATCACAGTACATCTATGTAGATTTATACATTTTTATAACTGTATGGAATTATCTTTGTTTCTGTATGATCACATCATGGTACATGTCTCAGTTATGGATTATTATGACAAATAAACTTGCTTCTTTGAACTAAAATTGCAAATGATCTCTTTTTACTTGGTGTGCACACCTGAAATGTTTTCATTTGTGTAATGACCATATAATAAAGCAAGCTCGAGCAGCTCTGAAAGGCGTTTGTAAATGTAAAAATTACTAATGTGGTCTTTTATGTTCCTTTACAAGTTTGCTATTTTTAAAATGAATGGCCTTACCCAGCTCCTGCATTGTCTGACTGTCTGAAGACTGTGACACTGAGCGATAATTTGGAAAGGCTACGTGGCTAGCACTTCCATTGTGATTATGTCTACACCAGCAATTTCAGGGCTTTGTTTTGTCTGCATGAAAAGCCAATTGCAGAGGAGGACCGCTTAAAACAATATGGTGTAATTCTTCAAGGCCAAACAAAGATGCAGGAAAATCTTAATGAACACTTTCATAAGCAAGGTAGCCATTTTTATATGAACTGGTTCTGCTTAGTTAGCAAGAAAGAAAATCTAATAAGACTTCAGCAGTCTGAAATAGACATGATTGTGAAGCATCCAGAGGAAACCCACAGTAACCATTGTCCAAAATATCTTGAAGGAGTATTCAGTATTTCAGTAACAGTTTTTTCTTTTTCCAACTAACCTCTGTCTACTACATTTGTACTATATCTGTGCTTATTACAGACTATAATTTGGATGCTTCACTTTACTGAAAAAAGAACAAAAAACCTTTTATGTTGAACCATGTCTGCTCCCAAGTTGTTGATTGATCTAGAGAGTAAAGGGGTTTTGACATGGGATGCAATAATCATTTGTCCCTCATTCATTTTCAGGGAGAGGCAGATGGGCAGGAGAAGCAACACAGGCAGAGGGACAGATGGGCTCAGCCCCAAGAAACCATTGCTCATGTGCCAGAGACGCGAACATGGCTGTCCGTCTCCAAGTTTAAAACTTCTCAAATTTTCTAGTTGTGATGTGAGAATTGTTGGAGTAGGTCAATAGTTTCAGCTTAGCTAGCAATTTTAGTTAATACAGTAGTAGTAGTAGTAGTAGTAGTATAAAATGAGCAAATGATGTGGTTAATCTGTTTCAGGTTTAATGGGACCAAATTAGACTGAACTAAGATTCAAAACTGCCAGCAAAGTGTGCCGTGTCAACAATGGAATCACCGCATAGTCCGTGAAGAGGATGTCCAAGTCAGACACAGCTTCCTTGAGATGGTCAATATAAAAGCAGTGAGAACATAACTAGTGCATTTCTTCACTTTTCAAAAGATTCTTACACTGACTGCATCAGCACAGGTCCTGTAGCATGGTTATTAGTGACTATCCATTCGGTTTAGCTTCAACTACAGGGCCATTGCAACAGAAGTGAAGAGAAAATGAATGTTGTATAGAGGGAATACCCACTCTAAAACAAAGAGAGATGTGAATTAGTTAGAATCTAGCTAAAGTAGGAGTTTTAGCGATTAACAACACATGGTATGTCGAGGTAGGGCTACCATACAATGCTAGCAGTGCATTAGCCACAGCCACCACTTAGTCAACTAATGTGAAATATGCTCAGAAAATGCTGAGGGGAAAAACATTTATTCATCTTCAGTAACCGAATTATCCTGGTCAGTACTGTGGTGGATCTGGGAAACGCTGGGTGTGAGGCGGGAATACATCCTGCATGGGACCCCAGCCAACCTACCCAATGGCATACTTTTCCGAGGTGGGAGGAAACCAGAGAACCCAGAGGAAACCAATGTGGACACAAGGAGAACATGCACAGAAACGCTGCACAGAGCTAAGGATGGGCAACCTGGAGCTGTGATGTGGAACAAATGCAAGTGGTCCCGCTCACCAGACAGCGAATAGAGACTATTTAATGCAGGTTAAACCACCTTCCATATACAACAAAGTGTTTAGGTAAATGCTGGGCATTAACGAGGGAAAACTTACCTGATTTTCAAACAAGAACAGTGAGTCACTAGCTAAATGTGGGACAGCCTATAAGGGCTTGCACATAATATGGAACCAGATTCATAGAAGTAGGATGGGACAGGACACCTGTAGCTCTGATTGTCATCACTAGCTGCTAATTGGATAGCTCCATAGCATGTTCATGTACATTTGGTGAGAAGGAGAAAGGGATTGATTGATGTGTAACAGTGGTATATCCAAGATTTGGAGAAGGTTATTCATGCTTTTATTACTTTGCGCTTAGATTGTTGTAATTCATTGTACTTGGGTCTTCCTCAGTCATCTCTGGCTCGTCTCTAGATGGTTCAGAATGCAGCTGCAAGGCTGTTGACCAGGGCAAAGAAATTTGACCGTGTCACCACAGTTTTAGCATCGCTCCATTGGCTCCCAGTCCGTTTTAGGATTCAGTTTAAGATTCTGATGTTTGTTTTTAAAACTCTT
>JANDJT010000071.1:10154699-10175059 GCA_024331685.1 Stegophilus panzeri | reverse complement strand
AGAGTTCTATACAGGTGGCAGGTTTCTCAGACACAAGCCCTGTTAGGGGTTTTTAATACGCAGCACCCCACCCCCAGATTATTGTTTCTACCTTTAATGAAAAGTTCCTGTTCATTTTTTCACATAAACATAACTGAAACTGACTGATCCCAATGCTTTCTTGACTTTCTGACTACTGCTTAGAAAATATTGCTATGCTCCATGAACTCAGTCATAGTCTACAGCAATTTAGCAGCATGTTCTGTGGAAATAGTTTACATTTGTAAAACCTCAGAAGCTATTGAAGCTTTAGATGAGTCATTTGATTTGCTGATTAGTTGGTTATAAAAGCTTGATTTGACAAAATATTAAGCTGTGGGTATAAAACATACACCTGGGAAAAAAAACCCCACCGTGGTTAAACCCTCAATAAGCCAAATGTAGCTAAAGTTAACAAGTTTGTTGTAGGAATTTTGTTTCAATAGGAGGTGATATCACAATTGAAGGTTGTTAGTGACAAATTTTGGATGTGTTTGTTGATATTTGCCATCTAAAGTTCTCGTGCAGGAATCTGCTGGTGTCTGATGGTGGTCTTGTGGTAACAGGATGTGCTTTAATGGAGATTCAGTGGAACTAATGGATTAAAGATTTCAGTGGAACTAATGGACTTATTTGCCTCTGTAATACTATTATGTTAAGGTGCTACAATACACTGAATATTGTATCTCCTACACCTGTAACTGAATGAAAAACCGGCCCTTTCCTTTGAGGAAGTAAAGCAACATCTAAAAAAAAAAAAAAGTGGGTGTTAATGCAAAGCTGATGTTACACAGATCTTCCAGCTTAGGTTAATGTTTAATTCTGACCAAGTTAACCATGAAGGAACTGGATCAGTGTCAGTTATCATCTGATGAGACTTTTTTGTCCAGCGAACAGCAGCATTAGGCCTTGTTTTTTTCATTTCATGAGTAATTTGACCTCATTTACAAACTTTTCCATTGAAAAACTACCTGTCAGTTTCTACTTGAAAAGTTTCCTGGTCCCCAAACTGATCTAATACTGCCACAGTGGGTACTATAGGTACACATTTTAGTCAAGCTAATCTGTCATGAGTCTCCCCAGCTAGTTCATTGAAAAGCCCATGTCTATAGTAGTCCCTTGCCGCTAACAGAATCATCTTATTGGAGTAACTGTGTGGAAAGTAATTGTGGCAAACAGTTCAACTGGGTCTGGTGCATGAAGGAGTTTGGGGAGGGGGGGATTTAGTTTGACTGGGTGAAAGCAATAATAATAAAAAAAAAATTCTTTACCTTTCTTTTTTCTTTTTTTTGTTCCAAATGTTTTTTTTTTGTTTTTTTACACATAGCAATAATAATATCTTAAATAATAATAATAATAAAAGCAAATTATTATAAAATATGGTGTTTAAAATTGAATTAATTTCACTTTATATTTAAACATAAATTGCCAGAATACCAATAAAATAAAAATTATAAATGACTTTTTTTTTTACTTTAGGCCATGGCTCTTTTACTTCAGGTAACTTGAGTCATGAGTCAGAGCTTTAAGAACTGACAAAGATTTGCACAGTTTTTATTATTTTTTTTTAAATATTATTTTTTCTGTTCACATAATCTAGGCTATGTAAGACCAAAGGATGATTTTTGTATAGGCTAGGCACGATATCATGACACAGTGCCCCAAACCCCAAGCTCTTTCAACCAGCATAGCTCAACAGCTGTGTTTTTAGAACAGTCATATCTGTGCTATATTTGTATCATCCAAAATGCTCACATTCAGTTGGAATACTGAATGCTGTCATGCTATGATTTGCATAAAATAACATGGGCACGGCTGTGTAACGCGCAGTCAGAGGAAAGTGCTTTCTGCCTTCTTCTGCATACATGAGTTCACAGCCCATGATTGGCTAGTGCTGCTGTGATTTACAGGGGAGGCATTGTCACAGCACTTTTTTTTTTTTTAAATCAGTGATAAACAGGGTTTTACTGTCAATCTGGGCTGTTATGGTGGTAAAAGGCCTAGTCCATAATATGATTTTCATTTGTTTTGCTCATCTCAAACAGTGCATAACATAAATTAGTATTTTGTCAAGTACTTGTTGTTGTTGTTGTTGTTTTAATAAGGAATAGGCATTAACTCTGTTTGATTGCTCATTGTTGGAAAATATCTCCTATAAATGCTGATCTTATCTAGTTTACATCACTCTAAGTGAATCAGTGTTGATTTCAACAGCAGAATTTGATGCTATGTGCAGAGTTTTCCATATGATTACATTGGAAAAGAAGCATAAGACACCACAGAGCTTTGTTTCATTCACTGGCGCCTTTCCATGGTGCTTTCCATACCCCATGCACACTAATACACAGGTGAATAAGCCCTTTTTTCTGGCAGGCTGTTTAAAATTTCAACAAGTTATATAGTGTACAGTCTTTGCCTTGAGCAAAAACATAATGAACTGAGAATATCTGCAGTGCAGATGTTTACAGACTTCACGAACCTATAATTTCACAGTCTTTTACTTAGTTTACATCACACTAAGCCATTAAAACAAATATTTTAATAATAGCTGCGAGAACACCAATGTTTTCTACATTTCATGTACACTTCCATGTTTCTATGGTCTCGCAAATGTCAAATACATGATCAAATAAACAGATTTCTGCAAATCCTTGTAAAATCCTACATGAAATATGCAACAAAAGGAGTACGTAAAAGATTCTATCCGAGGTCTTAGTAACAGATCAATTATCTAAACCAGTAGACGAAGTGGCTGGAGTCCAGGATGAGAGATTTAATGAATAATGACATAAAGATAAACTTCCTGTGATTAAAGTCCTAATGGGTTGCCTGTGTTTTATTGTTTGCAAAGACCAAATCCCTTCGATCCCAGTCACAAAGGTACTTGCACGTGATGTATGAGTCATTTGAAAGGCGTTATCTTCAAGAATCAAAGTGTATATATAAACAGAAATTACTTCACAAATCCCTTGTTGAGGATTTTAGCGTTTTGTCTGGAAGGCTTTCAACAAGATGGTTTCATAAAATTATTGTATTAGTAATCTGCATAGAGACAACAGGCGCCTGGCGACTGTGGAAAAGCAGTGAGTCATTGTTATACATGCAAGAACAAGGATACATGGCAAGTCGTTTGATCTTATAGTTGCACACAATATAGTACAGGGAGCCCTATAGGATGCCAGAGGCAGGAGGATTGTTTTTTCCATGAATAATGAGCTTAACACAAACAAAAAACTTCACTCTCACAGACGTTTTAGACTCTTTTGTTGTGCCAGGTGGGGTTTTTAGTTGGCAAACGTGCATTGCGGACACGTGAACAAGGTCCAGTTTCCTGATTGTTTTGTATTGTTAAGTAATGTTTGCTCTGCCACCAGCTTAGCTGCAGGCTAGGTATTTAGGAATGGCAATTCAGGCATACATACAACAATCATGTATACAGGAATATTCATATGCATGTATGCATATAAAAATCGTATCTGGAATATGGCTGCAACCCGAATAGAGATCATAAATGGAATTTGATGTGCATGTAAACATAGTCAATGTGTTGTGATGTGATGACTGTAAATCAATGTTTTATTCTTTTGTTTTGCCAGATGGTTTATTACAGAAAGATCCTTGAATCCTGTAGGTTAAATAAGAGAGAATAAGTGGAAACTGGACATGAGATTGTTCTTTGTATGTTTACATGATTATGAATTACTGAGGAAATGAAAGTGTTAGACCCTACTCACAGGATCAGCTCAAATGAGGTGAAGGGACAGACTCAGCAGGGTGGATAAGTGAGTGCTGATTAATAGACTGGATTCTCCTGGTTGGTCGCCAAACTCTGAATAGTTTCTCAAGTGGCAGAAGCTGAATCAGCATGCCTGCAGGCATAAGCCACAAAAATAAGCCCTGGCCCTCCTGTCACCATAGCACAAAGAACACAAAGCAGACCCGCTAATCACTTAGCCCAGCCACACCTCTCTGAAATGCTGATCAATTAATGTCCCAGAGGCTCAAACACTTTTTCCATACAACTTCTTAATTTTTTTCGCTGTCTCCTCTTCTCCATTCCTTACAGATCATTACTTCAGTTTGTTCTCCAACTAGATACAGAATACACGTGCCTTAACCTTACTTGGTGGTCTGTGTTCACGAAATTCAAAACAGAAACATTTGCTGAGGATAAACTATGTACTTGCACATACCATGATCAAAGCAACGATCTAATGGATGACCCCTTAAAGGTCAGCGTTTGATGTAAATTGATAATTACAAAATGAGCTGTGTGCTTTTAGGCATTTCCTATAGTTCCTTTAGTTTCTTTATACAGGTATAAACTGTGTTTAGAGCAAAATGCACATTCTTCTCGCAAAAGTTTAATCCATCCATCCATTTTCTGTACCGCTTATCCTACACAGAGTCTATCCCAGGGGACTCGGGGCACAAGGTGCAGGACATCCTGGACGGGGTGCCAACCCATTGCAGGGCACAATCGCGCGCACACTCACACACCCTTTCACATACTACGGACAATTTGGGAATGGCAATAAGCCTACAACACATGTCTTTGGACTGAGGAATACCTGGAGGAAACCCCCAAAGCACATGGAGAACATGCAAACTTGCAAAAAGGTGCGAGGCAAACGTGTTAACCACTAAGCCACTGTGCCCCCTAATTTAAAGGGATGTTTTCTATTCTTCACAATACCATAGCATTTAAACCGATACCCTAGTGTTTATCATGTTTCCCTGTGCTCAGAAAATATTGGAAGGCACATTTAGGAGAAACTCACTTATAATGGAAGTCTAAGGGCAGTTGTTGAACCCATTCATAAATGCTTCAGAGTTATTTGTAAATAAACTGTTTAGTCTGTTCATTTAGAAATATGACTATTGCTGATATGATATCGAGTGTCATTGTTGCACTTTAGATTTTGCAGGGTGTAAATTCCCAAAACTCAATATATGCTCATTATAAGTGAGTTTTGAGTATACAAGTTTTCTGGGGGGGAGAAACATCCAATGGTCTGATGATTTATTCTGATGGTAAGCACACATAACCTACAGATCTAGTGTATAGAGATCAGCTTGAAAAACACTGGAGATTTCCTTTAATATGATGTCCATAATTCTGAAGGCAACAAAGCTGTTTTCTGACACTCTATGTAAGTTCACCCTAAACAGGGAGGCTTTTCTTAAACTATTCTTAAGGGACTTGAGGAACAACCACAGTGGGTTGTTCCTCAAATCCCTCCATAGTGTCCATCATGCTCAGTATGGGCTAATTAAAACCAGGGCATATGGACATTCTATCCAGTGTTACGCTTTTACTGAAACAAGGGTAATACTGTTACTGAGTGTGTGAAATTATTTCAGGCAGAAAAGACAATATATTCAAGGATAGAAATGCTAGAAAAACTTTTACAATATTATTCTTCCTCTCTCCAATTCACTTAACACTGACTCACTGAAGGGCATAATTACTGGACACTCGACAGATAAATGGGCAACTGGTCCGAGTCTTTTCATTTGAACGGCCACTAATAGTGCATGTGTGTTGAGCTGCCTTTGGAGGGTGTGGGACATCCACACCTAAAATGGCCGAGAAGAGAAGAGGTCAAAATGAAAAGCTTTTGCAAGGGTCAGAAAGGGCACATCAACCCTTCCCATGTTATAATGATAGTTCTCTTCTTTCCACTGTCTTGTCAGCATTTCTCAGCACATCAGCAATGCCTTCAGGGTAGAGAGACCATGTTAATCTAACCCCAGGGTTTTAGTGCTTAAAGCTTTCAGGACTTAATTAAAAGCAGGATTTTAGTCCAATGTGTCACTCAACATACAGTGAACCATTCACAGAGGAAAGGAACTACAGTGCCACATGCAAAACAAGAAGATGATGAATGGGATGTGTTTGAATTTGGATAATCATTGAAGTTGGATGATGCTACAACTATGCAGTAGGTGAGATGGTCCCTAAATACCCAGCTTGATGACAGGGGAAAGATACAATGATGTTGATGACTTCTTCAGTCACTACAGAAGAAGGGTCTTGTGCATTATAAGGTTTATAAGGATGGAACCTTGCAAAACTAAGGTCATCATTTGTTAAATTTCCTAGTAATGAGTTTTGAATTTTTGGATGAATATGTGAAATTATATTTATGATGATGGGTCCTAAGGTCACACTCGATGACCAAGAAATGCTTATTTCAGCATTTTTTGTCAGGTTGTATTTATCATGCAATATTACATCATTCTTCCCTAAACTGAGATCAGTACAGATCCAGTAGTTATTAACCCTAACCCTAGTGATTTTGCAAAATGAATGGGCTTATGCTGGAAGCCAAGATTTATTTTACAAATATCTAAATATGTACCATCATATTTATGTATTGGACATCACCTACAGAACCCAAATCAGATATACTGTGTTAAAAGTCCCCTAATTTTATTGCAATTTATATTTTTTATCACTTATACTTGTTATTTGAGCTTTATACAGTCAAGGTTATAACTATAAAAACGAAATAACTAAATTACAACTTTGATTCTAGACCCCCTCAGTATGTCGTAGACCCCTGGCGGTCCGCAGAACCCACTTTGAGAACAATAGGCATAATGAACTGTACAAAAAACTTTTAAAAACCTACTTCTAAATGGACTGTTTCCATGCATTTTTTTCTTGCATGTGAGGGCTAATTGCTTAGAAAATGTGAAAATTGGACAAAAAGTTGGATTTATTATAAAATTTGCCTCGGGCATTATCACTGTTTGCAGGACTACCAGACGGATATAATATAAAAACTTTTTGGCTATCTAACACGAGACTAGGCTAGTTTGGTGTTGCTTGTCAAGGGGAGGCACAACTAAGCTATCACTGTATGGGTTTAGCTGCTACAGTGCCATGCAAAGTATGTCAACTGTCCTTATGCTCTACTCATATCATGTTCATGTAACTAGGAACTTATATAGACATTTACACACATTGTTTTCTTGCTCGGCATCAGAGGATATTACTGTTTCACCTTCAACCTCTTTACTGGTAAAACATATATATATATATATATATATATATATATATATCAGTTTTTCCCTAACACTAACTGACTGTGTGAGCTAGAGACATGTCAGCCAATAAGACACGAGCATTTCCACGTATTTTCCTGTAAACCCTGTCTAATTGGTCTCACCTCCACTCACTGAAGATAAAATACAACATTCCATTCAATGAAGATACAGAATTACAACACTGCGGTCTTCTTTTACTCATGTTCAGTTATGTAGTGACAAAACTGATCCAAGTGGAGAATTATTCGGGGCTAAAGAAAAAATCTTCGGTGCTACAGTCCCAAATTCCCAGGCCGGGTTATAGCCCTACGTATACCTAAATAGTATAGACACTGTTCAAGCATTGCCAATCTGATGTGAGCTTTGCTCTGATTTCTCAGCAGTCTATTCGCACAGGGTCGCAATGTGAATTTATTCACTTTCGGGAAGTTTTTTGTGTGATTCTATATCACATGTTAGCTTTAACTAGCTAGCTACAAAACAGTCTGGAAAACAAAACTCACCTGGTCACTCTCAATGCGTGTATTTTCTTTTATTACACAGTCTATGTTATGCAGTTTGATATCAGATCCGATATGTGTTCTCTGGTCTGGTTTTTAGCTAAATGTTTTAGCTTGTCTAGTTCAATTCCATAAGCTGTTTAAAGCCAGCCTGCTTTCTAAGGTTGAAGAGTTATGACATGTGACATTTCCATGATGACATACAACACATGCAGCTCTGACTGTGAATTATATATATTTTTTTATTTCCCTGACTGAAAATTTCCCTGAAAATGTTTTTCAATGTATGATTTTATGATTTTGTGACAAAACCTTAATTTTTTTTATTTTTTGTGAAATTAGTCATCTGGATCATATTGTATTGTACACTTGCCAAAAGCAGAGTGGTAATGCAAAGTAATGAAGAATAGTTGGCAACACAGTCGTAAAAGTAGACATAAAAACAAAGAGGTACATGAAGAGTGAAGAACACGCCCCCCACACCCACTCCAGACACACCACCACTGCTTTCTTTGCGCTAAATGATAGGCTTGAGTGATGACACTTCCCTGATCACTGTTATTAATAATAATAGCAACAATGCTCACACACATGAATGTTGTAGTCATCTCCTGGCACAGAAAAGGAGAGGAAAAGGAAAGATTAAGAGGGGAACAGGACATTAGCAGCCCTTTGAAGGTAAGAGCGGAGTGACTGGGCAATTTGTGGGTAAAGGGAGTTGGGGGGTTTTCTGCTCCGAGTCCAAACATGCAGGCTGAGCATGCAGTCCAGGTGGGCTGCACCTGGGGCACCATGACATCATTAGTGTGGAGAGAGGATATCTGCAGTGGAGTGAGCCTCACGTCTCTCTCTCTCTCTCTCTTTCTCATTACACACACACCCACACACACATACACACACACACACGTGCCTTTATGGTTAATTTTCCAGGAACATGCTGGAGCCATTACATTCATTTAGAGAGGATAGTAAGGCGCGCGCGTGTGTGTGTGTGTGTGTGTGTGTGTGCGTGTGCGTGAAATGTCCCATAAAAGTATGTGACAAAGAGGCACGTTGTGTTGAGATAATCTGGAGTGTTCTGTTTAGTGTAGCAAAGGCCTGATTACGCAAGCAGCACAGTTAAGATAAACCAACAGCTCACACTCTGTAAAACACTGCATACACATCAATTCCCTTTAGAAACATATTATATGATTTTGCAAAGAATAATGTTGCATTACATTTAAAAAATATACATCACATGATTTATGACTATCACCAAACTAATCATATCAAGAGCATCAACAATACCTTGAATATTGTTTCATTTATGATAATTTACTATAGCATTATTAAACCAGATTTTGCACATTTCTCTCCAATTGCAGGTGTGAAATTGTCTTATTCTATTGGCAGAGTATTTTGTGTAGTTCTGGAAATAAGCAGAATGATCTGCTCAATAGAACAACCATATTCCTGTTGGAATTGTGAAATACTTCAGTCTTGAATGTACCAGCGTGAACAGAAGCATCAAACTTCACACCCTTTGATACCGTCTGACAGAGGTGTCAACAAGTCATCACTCTGCAAGTACAAGCACGTCCAAGTCTTTTAGCTTCACATATCAAGCATGTCTCAAGTATTATACGCGTCAAATCCTAAATAAATTCCAAATCAGTATGACTGACTCAAATAAAGTGGTGTTTGTTGGTCTTACAAATATTTTCCACCATCCTGCATCCGTTCGTTTCTAGCAAGTAAATGGTAAATGGTAAATGGTCTGCACTTATATAGTGTTTTTTTTTATATAGCAAGTACAAAAATTACACAGAGAGAAATATACTACACAGGCATTCTTGTTTTGCTTTGTGGCAATGATAAAAACCATCACATATCACCATAACCTTTCCTTAGATATATGCCTCTGCATTCCTGCTCTCTTTGTGATATGATATTTGGTCTACATTCTATTAAGAACAAATAAAGTAAAAGCTAAAAGGAATTAACTACACTTATGGATGAAAAAATATATTACCATCCATCTTATCAGATTGTTTAGTATATTGAGAAAATATTATAAACATAACTAAGTTGATATATTCTCTTGCACATATAATTTTATATTCTACAGTAGCACGCATAATATGTTTGCAATGGTGGCTTGACAGTTAAGGCTCTGGGTTACTGATCAAAAGATCGGGGGTTCAAGCCCCAGCACTGCCAGGCTCTGGGTTACTGATCAGAAGATCAGGGGTTCAAGCCCCAGCACTGCCAAGCAGTCACTGTTGGGCCCTTGAGCAAGGCCTTTAACCCTCTCTGCTCCAGGGGCGCTGTATCATGGCTGACCCTGCGCTCTGACCTCAGCTTCCTAACACGCTAGGGTATGCAAAGGAAAAAGAATTTCACTTTGCTGTAATGTATATGTGACCAATAAATACTCATTGTCATTATATTTAATATCCATCCATCTACTGTATTTTCCATACCACTTATCCTACACAGCGTCACGGGGGAGCCTGGAGCCTATCCCAGGGAGCCTACCCCAGAGCCTATCCCACACCGTGTGGTCCAATTTGGAAAAGCCACTCAATCTACAACATATGTCTTTGCATTGGGGGAGGAAACTGGAGTGCCCAGAGGAAACCCCCAATGCACAGAGAGAACATGCAAACTTCGTGCACACAGGGCGGAGGCAGCATTCGGACCCCCAACCACAGAGGTGAGAGGCAACAGTGCTAACCACTAAGCCACTGTGCGACCCATATAGGTGCTTTATGTAAAGAATAGAAAATGTGCTTTATGTAAAGAATAAAACATTATGGGGCATGCTGTTATAGGAAAACAATCAATGATGAGGTGGAATCATGTGGCCCAGTGCAAAGCATCCCTTATCCCTTATACTACAACTACTTACCAACAAATACATTTTTAGTAATTAGCGAATGACACATACTTTTCTTTTTATCAGTGTACGTTATAGTTAAATTTAATGTTGTGGAATGTCCATGAAAGAAGATTTCAAGAAGTTTATCACTTTCAGATTCTCTTTTTTTCTCTCTCTTGAAAGTAATAAGACAAGAAATGCAGTTTGTCATGTTACAGAGAACTGCAAAGTGATGTACTATATCTGACGTTGACGAAGTGTCAGAGCTAGAATTCACAGACCATGCTGACAGTGCTGGTAGTAGGGTTCATATTTATTAGAAAATTAATTAAATGCTGGTTTAGACCACTCCCACTTCAGGTTTAAATCCGAATACAGATACAGATAACGGCACTGTGTTAATCTTTATATTAATAGTACACTACTTGCATTACATGTAAGTGACACACATGATTTGAGTTATATTAAGATGTATGACTTAAACCTAGTTATAGAAGACTAGGTTGCTAAACTTGTGCACAAAGGTAGATGTTTATATCAGTCCATGGTGATGGTGTTGCATTTTGTTTCAGAAGGCTACACTGTATTCATTTTAAGGTTTGGAATTTTTAAGCCAGTTTTGCAGCCCTCAAACTACATTATGATTTTTAAGCACTTATATTTGATTAACCCGTGTTCCGCTGTAATTAAAATGCCTTTTTCAGAAAAGGCCATAAATAATTCAAACCTCTGTCTTATGAAAATAATGTAGCAAAATCAAGTCCAAGTCGAGTCACGTTTATTTCTGAAGTGATTCAATAAGTCTTCACCAGTGTTATCTCATAATCTAACCATGAGGTCAACTGTTTCCACACATGCTGCCTCAAGCAGGGACTTGTGTACACACACACACACACATACACACACACACACATACACACACACCACCTGATTGTGCAAACTCAATTCCTCACAAAAACACTCCTACCCAAACACACTCGAACACAGCTATCACACATGCAACACGTACACAATGTTCTGTTTTTAATATATACTTAGCAATCTAGAGGAGGAAGCTGGGGTTTTGTTTTGTTTGGATAGAGGAAGCTAGGGTCAAAGCACAGGGCACATGGTCAACATCTTGTGGTACTTCTGAAGCAGTAGGGAGATAAGAGGTTTGCTCAGTGACCCAACATTGGTGGGATTTAAACCAGTCAATACCACTGAGCAATTACTGTTCAACTGTTAAGTTTGTTGAAAGAGAGATGATGATGATGAGTGTTAAGCATTTTGAGACTGGTGTACTTTTGAAAACTCACTTTAAAAACTAGGAAAACTAAATAAAAAAAAAAAATGAAAGTAGGTTTAACCAGACTGCTCATCTTCAGAGTCAAATGATAACAGAATTAATGTAAAAGAACAAACTACAATGAAAAAGTGCATGGCATTTCTAGCATCTCGTTATGTTCTTAACAGTGTTGCATGCCTAAGAAGACTACTTGGATTAATGAAATGCGTAATTTGCACAGGATGCTTCCCTAATAGATGACACGATAGTGCTGCCGCTTCACAGCTCCACATTCCCCAATTCAATCCCAAGCTGTGAAGTTTCACATGTACCCTCCATGTCCATGTGGATTTCCTCTGGGTTCTCCAGTTTCCCCCCACCTCCTAAAACATGATGGTAATCCAATTGATAACTCTGGATTGTGCCCCTAGTTGTGAAGGGGTGTTTGAAAGTGTATAAAGTGCCCTGTAATGAACTGGCATCCCATTTAAGGTGTATTTCTGCCTCACGCCCAGTGTTCCCAGAAAAAAAAAGCCTCCAGATCCACCAGGACCTTGATCAGGATAAACCTGTTTCTAAAGATGAATGAATGGATGATGCTTTACTAATCTCATAAATGGAGTATAATTCCCCAGAATAAGTGGTTAATTCACATGCTTACTGACAGGCAGGTGTGAAATACAGACAGACAGAAAGAAAGGTGTGTGAGTGCGTATGTGTTTTTGTGGGGAAAATGTCAGATAGGAAAATTAACATGTGCATTCCTGCTTGTGGATTGTCACCAATTTTTTGAATTTCTTTTACAGAAATTATATGGAGAGAGAGAGAGAGAGAGAGAGAGAGAGAGAGAGAGAGAGAGAGCTCAAGCATGATTTTTACCCTCACATGCAATACAATTCATGTTTATTCATTATAAATTAATAAAAAATTCTTCTTGACCTAAAATGCATCAAGAAATTTCAGTGATAAGTTTGTACAACTCTCTGATATACAGAACTCACAGTCAGATCTGCTAAAGAAAGTGTTGAGAGATCAATGACATTACTGCCTCCATATAAAGTGCACTGTACCTCCTTAAATTTCAAGGTATTGGAAGCATGTGATGTCCTGACATGAATACAGTGACAGCTTTAACCTGCATGCTGCAGCTGGAGAAATGTACTATACCGTATTGCACACACTTGCAACATGATCTCTGCCTTCCACAAACTCCCGAAATTCTAAGCATGATGTCATTCCTGGATTCCTCGACAAGTCGCATCCAGTCACTCAGTCAATACCAACTTGTTAGTAGGATGTGAGAAGATGATGGATGGTTTTAATTGAGATTTTTGTATTTACACTTCTTTATAAAACATACTTTTCACATCAGCAATTAGGCAACATGTCAGCTGTCTTTGGAAGCAATAAATGTTGTTCTTGGTCAGTAATATGGTAAGAAAACAGTGCAAGTGTGCACCCTAAAGCTTGCATTCAGACAGGAGTCTCAGTTTTGTCTCAGTTTTGCTGTTCAAAAGAGCATGTTTTGGGAGCAAGTACACACTAGGGTGTGTACTTGCTTTGTATTTGGTCTTGGACAGAAATGTAAAACTTTAAATAAACAGAAAGTTTAGGGAATTAAAACAAATTAAAAACAAATAATTTTGAATAATCAGAATTTTAAGCTTCTGCACTATTCCAAGGCTACTATTTAACTTTAAACAAATTTGCTATATCAACAGATTTGTTAACCCATTGTTGAAGCACATATTCAGATGACACTGATGTATTTGATCTAACATGGATCATCAGGTTTTATACAAATCTATGGAGTCCGTATGTAAATATAAATACAGTCATGTGAAAAAATAAGTACACCCCATGGAAATTGTTTTTTTTTTTTTTTTTGCTTTTTACATATTTGGACAAGCAAACATTTGATCCTCTTTGAAACAGAGCCTATTAATAAAGTTGATACACTCTATCAAATCACACATAACATTGACATTTTGTAGTAATTTTCACAATTTAAATGAACAAAAAACAGATCGGTCACATGAAAAAAGTAAGTACACCCGTACATTTATCACACCTTCAAATCCATAAAATTAGAATCAGGTGTTCAAGATTGGGTTCCAGGGATTAGAACATGCTTAGGGAGTGCAAGTGGAACCTGTCTTATTTACTGTATATCCCTCTCATATCTAGTGTCTGGTGTTCACTTTGCTATTGAGGTGTGTGGTGTCATCATGCCAAGATCTAAAGAGCTCTGTACGGCCTTCAGAAAAAAGGTTGTGGATGCCTATGAGTCTGGCAAGGGATTTAAAAACATCTCCAAATTATTTGAAATACATCATTCCACTGTAAGGAAAATAATCTACAAATGGCACAGATTTAAAACTGCTGCCAATTTGTCCAGGACTTGCCGTCCCAGCAAATTCAGCCCAAGAGCAGACCGTCTGATTCAAAAGAAGTCTTCAAGAACCCCAAAATTTAATCACAGGATCTGCTAGTCAGTCTTGCAACTGTTGGTGTCAAAGTGCATGCTTCTACAATCAGGAAGAGATTGCATAAATCTGACCTGCGTATGAGACGTGCTAGGAAAAAGCCTTTGCAAGACTACAGTTTGCCAACAAGCGTATTGGCAAAGACCAGACCTTTTGGAATAATGTGCTCTGGACAGATGAATCAAAGATAGAGTTGTTTGGCCACAGTAACAGCAGACATGCTGGTGCATGCCAAAGACAGCTTTTCAGGAGATGCACCTCATACTAACTGTGAAGCACGGTGGTGGAAATGTTATGGTTTGGGGTTGCTTCACTGTCTCAGGGACTAGACAGCTTGCATCCATTTATTCAACTATGAATTTTGCATCATATCAAAGAGTGCTTGAAAATAATGTGAGGCCATCTGTCCGAAAGTTGAAGTTGTACTGAAAGTGGACCTTTCAACAGAATAATGATCCTAAGCACACTAGCAAATCCACCACGGAATGGCTCAAAATGAAGAAATGGAGGGTTATGGAATGGCCTAGTCAAAGCCTGGATTTGAATCCCATTGAAATCTTGTGCGGGGATTTGAAACAGGCAGTACATGCAAGAAAACCCTCAAACATCTTACAATTGAAAGAATATTGCATGGAAGAGTGGTCAAAAATTTCAGCAAGCCTGGTGGACAACTATGCAAAAAGTTATTTCTGCTAAAGGGGGAAATACTAGCTTCTGAGGTCAAGGGTGTACTTACTTTTTCCACAGAAACATCACATTTATTGATATTTCTGTTGAATAAATAGTTGAAAAGGCTATTTTTCCTTGTAGTTTTGTTCAGGTATATCAAATGTTTGCTGGTTCAAATATGTCTAAAAAGCCAACAATTTCCATAGAGTGTACTTGTTTTTTCACATGACTGTATGTGTATGTGCACTCCACAATATAGTCCACAGCTTTAAAGTATTCTGGTATTAACTGTGGGTCTTAATTAAGGGTTTTATCTGAAAATGTCAACTGAAGGGATCTAACTCTAGATCTGTCTACTGTTAAAAGCGCTATACAAATAAAACTGAATTCAATTGTACTATTGGGTTTGTTAACTTTCATAAACAGTGTTTAAGGTTCATCAGGGCTGTGTTCCTGCAGCAGATCCTCCTCTTCCTTTCCTTTCACAATCTTTCATGCATGGCTGAGATGTAAAAGCATTTTTGGCACGATGTCCGATTGAAGTAAACACGACGGAAATGTGACTTCACTGATGTTTCTCGCTCTGTGCCGTACTCTCTTCAATGTAAAACACTCATGGTAATTTATGGGATGTCTGTTTCCGCTCCCGCTCTCAGTGACACGCTTGTTCTTCACTTTGCGGTTCTATTCAGGTGGCCCATGTAAGCAAGCAAATGTGACTCAGAGTTGTGTTGTCAAAGCAGCGAGAACATCTTTCCCGAACCTGTGCTTTGTGTTGGCCCTCTGACCCGATCAGCCCTTCTCCCTGAGGGCAATGGAGCATGGTGTGAGGAACGGAAAGCAGATTTGTGAGTGTGTTTGTGTTTGTGTCTCTGTAGGGGAGGGTCTGAGGGGAGGTTGGAGGAGTCATGCAGTTTCCAAGTCATCACTGGGACAAAAAAGCCTGCAGAAGATCAGATAGTGATGAATGAGTGTAAGGAGGTGAAAGCATTCTTTCCAGCAGTGGACATGGCTTGGCCTGTCCCATTCCCACTGATCTACTGACCCCTCAACCCAATATCATATAGATTCTGTTCTTCCATTTCCACACACACACACACACACACACACACACAGACACACACACACAAACAAACACTGATTTTTTTTTTTTTTGTTTGGAGACTGAGAGTTCGAGCGTGTAGTTCAATATTATATCATGTTTGCAATAGAAACACAATTTCCTTATGTCAGTAGCATATCTAAAGAATAAAACACAACTGTTATCACCCTGAAGTTGATTATTTTTCCAATAACAGCATGACCTGAATTGTTTTATTCCTTTTACACTGCAGCAGTTGCCAACTCTAACCAGTTAACCATTTATAATTACATTTAATGTTGTGGAACATCCATGAAACAAGTTCCTGGTATCGCTTATGTTACAGCATCTATACAGAATTGTTTCCTCTCTCTTCAAGTTAACAATACACACAAAAAAAAAACCCCACAAATTGGCATGTTACTCAGAAACTCCCCTGTCCTGAAGACTGCCCTGTGGTGGAAAACTTACTGAAATACTGACACTGGAGACTCTTTCCATGAATGTTATATAAACATCTATACAAATTAATGCATAAGTCTTTCCTTGCTTTTTAAATCTATATATTATTAGCATTAAATTATTTGAACAGCTAACATACAAGAGCCTGTGAATGAGTGAAAAATTAAACAACAAAGTGGTATAAGATGGCAAATCACTGATATTTTGATAAATTGGCACACTACATTTTTCTGAGATCTTAGATGTATCATCAGTGCTTTCATAACTCTGACTGATCCCATTATTAAGTACTGTAAAGAGTAGTTAACTGAATGCTAAATTGTACTTTTCTACTGAATGTTTAAGTGTCCTGCTTTTTCCATGTTGATTTTTTATTATTATTTTTTTAATTTAATGTCTACAACCATAACCTATAAGTAAAATAATACACTTTAGTAGCTTTTAAAACATGGAGCTACTGTTGTTGGCACTTCTTTTGGCGAACCTAAATATTATGATATTTATATGACTTATTGAGCACTGATGTGATATTTTTGCCATTTCGGCGTCCCCTAATAACACATTAACACACAAGTAAAAGTGATGTTCAAAAAGCCTTTGCACTGAGTTATATATCAGTGTACATATTTACCCTGTGTGGTTCATCATTTGTAATGATGCTTCATTAAATATAATTATTAAATTGAATAATTATATCTGCCATAATCTTTCTTTTAAATGGCTAATGATAACTAATTGCCTGAATGTGCTATTCGAGGTATTTTAGAGGTCAACATTCATTTGCAGTGTCTACAGAGTTGCATTATTAGAATAACAGTTCAGGATTTATTAATACCGCCATATTTCAGTTGAGCCATCTCCTATTCTATTTATTACACATTTGTCTCTAACTGCTAATCTCACTAGTATCCCAATCATAGAGTTGTCCTGGGTCACTGCCCAGACTTGTGTCTAGCCATTTCACTAATGTGTGGTATAATATTGCCCTGTGATAGACTGGCATCCCGCACAGGGTGACTTGTGTCCAGTGTTCCCAGGATTAGCTCTGGACCCATTGCAACAAAGCAGTTACTGAAGAGGAATGAATGAATGAATGAATGAACGAATGAATATACATACTTATGCTTGATGAGACAAATGACAAGCAGGATCTTTCCCCTCTTGAAATCCAGTAGGTTCTTGAAATACAATAGGGTTTGACATGAGCCCTGATCTCTAGCTATATTTACAAGAGCAAGACAACAGAACATGTCAGTTCATCTCAGACATGAATCTCATGTCAAAATCTATCTTACATCTACAATCGATTGTACTTTTCTAAATTACTCTCTACAATAGAACTAGTCATGCACAGATGCAATCAAAATTATTCAACCCCCAACAAATCAAACATAAGCTATTGAAATAGTTCAACACAACGAATGCTTCAAGTTGTTTCCCCAAATTCAACTGAAAATGCAACTTATAATGATTTCTCCAGTCATATATATATTGTCCAGTCATTACACTGAGAACATTTTCTCATAATGGTGCTTTAAAAATGAAATAGAGACACTATTGAGAGTCGCTCCCCTGTGCTCTCTTGCATACCCATGAAAATTTTCTATTGAACAGTGTGAATGGCAGTGATGTGAGAAGGAATTGGCCTTTTCCCCTTTTCCCCCACAGGCTAGAGAAAGCAGTAAAAGAGAGTGACACAAAGCGAAAAGCATTTTATTTCCCAGCAGACCTTTCACTGGCCACACACTCTGGCCCAGAAAGCCCCTCTTTCAGCCAATGGTCTTCCAGGCCATTTCCTTCATTCAGAGACCTGATGCAGTCTTGCATTTGTGTCAGGCTTCTGTGAGTTGCTGGCCAGAGGTTAGACTGAAATGCCAGCATGACGTGAGAATGAAAGCTCTATAAAGAGAATAGAGCTTCACAGCAACACAGCAACAGCTTTTAATAAGAGAGGGGCTTAAACATGTGTTACACAACGCATCCGTTACACAGTTCACCAAATTGCCTTTAAGCATAACGAGCATCTCTTAATGCACCAATAATAATGCATCAATGGCTAGAACAACATAAGCCTGGTTTATTCTTCATCAAAAGTATCTCTGAAATTAACTTTTGAAAGCCTGGATCATTCCAATGGGAGGGGTTTTGCTCTTTGCAGGATGTCTGTCAAACAAGAAGACCGGGGTAGTAGAGAGAGAGTAGGAATAGGTGAAAGTGCACATTTTGTTATTGTATACTCAAATGAAATGGAAGCCTTGACCGAGAAGTTGACACTTAGAAAGATGATCTAGAATCACAAAACCACAGCAATTTTGGGAAAGATTATAGTTCTGACCTTACAATATTTGATTTATTAAGCAATAATCAGATGATCTATTCAGTATAGACTAAGCTGCTACACTCAATAATATTATTTGATAATCCAGAAAGACCTCCTTTCCAGATTTATACCATTCTTGTTTCTCTGAGAACAAAATCTTTTTTTTTTAAATTGTTTACTGCTGACAGGCTGTGCCAGTCTCTTTTTAGAAAGACTTAACAAAGACAAAAGATTAGCCTTATCTCTTAAGGAAGTTTGCAGCCGTGCATAACGTCTGCTCCATGGACCTACACTTTTTTCCCCATCATATTTTGACAAACAGGCCTATTCAACATGATGGCAGGCCCCAGGTGTTCCCACATGATGGCGGGGTCACTAAACACTAACACTGACTCCTCAAGCAACAGCTACACTACTTTTAGACTGATGGGAAATATTTACCAGGTTAGATTCAAATATATTTTGCACTCGCAGAAAACAAAACAATGTAGAGACATTACTGCCCAACATCGTGTCTCTGACATATTCCATTTAGATTTGTTCTCATCACAGCAGCATTGTGAATGTTCCTGACAATTCCCTTCCTCCTTCATACACCACTACAGTCCAGAGGCTCGTGGGTCATTCAGACATTTCTGCTTCAGAAAGTGACTTTTCAAACTTCCCCAACCCAACATATTTCTGACCTTTTGAAGGTTTCAAAAGTCTGTTAAGAAGGAAGCCAAACCCAGCATACAGACCTATAAGACTGGTTTATTAAGCATTAATCAGAGGAATAATGCTTCTTAGACTTAAAGCGTAGTCTGCTGCACTTTTTTATTATTTGATATGTTGGTCAAACCAGAAAGACCTCTTTTCCAACTTTATCTC
Source organism: Stegophilus panzeri (assembly GCA_024331685.1). NCBI lineage: Eukaryota > Metazoa > Chordata > Actinopteri > Siluriformes > Trichomycteridae > Stegophilus > Stegophilus panzeri. The sequence goes on along the minus strand of JANDJT010000071.1, from coordinate 10,155,467 downwards.
ATTCTTCTTTTGTTGCTGACAGGCAGAACCAGTCTGGTTTAAGAATGACTTAACAAACACAACAAATATTAGCCCTATCTCTCAGTGAAGTTGTGACTCACTGGTGTAAGTTGATTCAGGTTGGAAAATGATTCATCGTTTTAGCACCAACACTTTGGAGCTAGCTCAATGCCCCAAACATACCTTCTGTCTTCATTTTTCATGCTTCTATGAGGTCATTCAAGCTACATGTCCTGACATGCCTCTCATGCCTGTATATATGTGTGCTGATAGTGTGTGTGTGTGTGTGTGAGTGTGTGTGTGTGCACAGTTCAGAATTAGACTCCACTTAACCCTAATCTGTCTCCTGCGTTAACAAGTGAGTCCAAGGCCAACTGCTTGGCTCCTCTGCAGTCTAAACAATATCAGCTCTAAGGTGTAACAGCCTTGTACCTTATGGGTTCGGTTTCTATGCCAGAGTAGGAGGCCATAGCGAAAGCACCCCTCTTTTCCATTATTCATAGTTTAGACAACCTTAAGAAAACATCCGTGCCCTCACACGAAGCTTCCTCCTCCTTTTAATCTCAGGGACAAAAAAGAGCTTTTAAAAATAACTAAAGAGGTTTGGGGAGGGGGGTCTGTCTCAGGAGAACAAAGATAGGGAGGAAACCACAGAGATAGTGGTAAAGGGCTCTGTAATTTATCACCTGTTGCCCGGGGCAATCCTGCATGACAGGAGCTCTGAAGCTCTGAAGTGTGTGTGTGTGTGTGTGTGTGTGTGTGTGTGTG
>JANDJT010000071.1:10124221-10151742 GCA_024331685.1 Stegophilus panzeri | reverse complement strand
ATATAATCTCCCCCAGTCACCTTATTTATAAAAGAAAAAACATCTAGTGATTAGTGGTTAGCATGTTTGCCTCGCATCTTCAGGGTCGGCGGTTCAAATCCCAACTCGGTCCCGTGTGCGAGTTTGTTTCGGGGCTTTCCTCCGGGTATTCCGGTTTCCTCCCCCAGTCCGAAGACGTACGTTGTAGGCTGATTCGGCGTTTCCAGATTGTCTGTAGTGTGTAGTGTGTGAATGTGTGTGTGATTGTACCCTGGACAATGGCTTGGCACTTGGGTGTCTCCCGCCTCGTGACCTGAGTTTCACAATACGGAAGATGGATGTTCAGGTTGAATTTGATTTAATAGTGTAATTAGTATTACTTGCCTGTTATATATTGTCCTATTAATGCTCTTAAATTTATGCACAGTCACACATGTGGTTGCTTTTTCATCTGTACAGCTCTTGTTTTATTGCTTCATGTATTTGCCCTGTATTATAATGAAATATTCATGTAGGTATCCATTTCAGCTTGCATAAAGCCCCATCTCCTCCCCCCTGCTGAACTCGAGCATCTACAGGGAACGATGTACGTCTTACCAAGGCACTGTAATTGTGTTATTGATCTGTTTAGCAAGTTCTCCTCTCCAGATGAGGCATGCATCGCTTTCATGGCTTGATTGTGTCTTGAGATTTATGATGTTGTTGTTGTTGTTGTTGTTGTTGTTTTTGGTGCACTGTGACTGTCCTGAACAAGTTAAATCTGCCAGATGTAAAGGTTGGGATTTCACCCTCACTTGTAGAAAATGCTGTTGCAAGCTGCTTTCAGAAGAAAATGTCATAACGTGGGTTGTGCTGCACTGTTCTTGAGGACTAATTAGGACCTTGAGGATTAATTTCACAGCTGCAAGTGCACACATTTACAGATAATTCATGGATGCACAATGTGCATTAAGTAGTGTGCCTAAATAGTACTGACACCAATGGTGTTATGGCAAGCTATTATGCAGTAGTAGGTGGTTTTGGTTTTGAACGCAGCCCAAGGGTTCAGGACTCTGAGGGTATCATTCACTGCTGCAATTTCCTCAGTATTATGGGATAATTATGAGAACAATTACTTTATTGTGGGCATCAGTGTGACTGTGACAACCTTTTGCTTGCGCCACTGTAATCTCATGCACGGTAGTCTATAATGCAGATAGATGTGAACCTACACTACTCACTAGCTCCCTAACTCTAACCAGCTAACCAAAATATAGTATAGAGGACAAAGCCATCACATCTGGTCACATTTTTACCAACCAGTGTTCTACATGTATCATGTTGTCCAATCTGGTTTTGTTCTCCAGCCTGTAAAAACATATTCAGGACGAGGACAGTGCTAACATCCAAACCAAGACAAGGAGGCGTAAAGATGTTTCCCATCGAGGGTGATCAGACGCCTCCGATGACTCACTCTCGCCTAATATAAACGAGTTTGAAGTACAGAAATACACAAACACCTCCCGTTAGTCAGTTGTTGGCGATCAGGAGTTCTCTAGCTAAACAACTACGCAACTGGTACGACACACATTCCACTAAGGATAAACTGGCTGTTCAGTGAAGGGGGGAAAAAAGCTGAACTCCATCATTCCTTAATCCTTTTTACTTTATAGTATCATATCGGATATCTTATGTGCAAAACGTCGTTTCTACTTGGATAATCGCTGGGACCATATTATCATCTGCACTCGTTGCAGAATAGGCCATTCCAGACTCACTCGCATGCTTTCTGTTAACGGGTAAAAGATCCTCCTTTTATATAGCTCTTTCGCCAAAGTCCAATATCTCTGAGGCATATTTTAATGGACTGTGATGGTTTCAAGTCCTCTAGGACTAAATGCTGCCCCCAAAGTTGCGTACTATCTGTACTAAACAGTATTCAAGAAGAGAATTAGTGTGTCCCAAATCGTAGGATGTTGAAATGAGTTTCTCAGAGGTACCCGGACGGTCTACTATTTCCAGTAGCTTTTTGAAGTGTGGATCCATGGACACTTTTTCAGCTAATGTTGCCCGCAACTCCTTAAATGAAATGTGGACAAAGAAATCAAGGGAGTGATAAATTATATAGTATAAATTATATAAGAAATAATGAATGAAAAGAAGCTGAAATGAGGAGTTTGTTTATGGTGACAGTTTTGTCTTCCGTGCAACAACGTTCTCTTCCATTACATGACGTTTTAGTATGTCTCAGTACTTGCATACTCTTTTACTACACACTCAAAAGTATGTACATGTTCTTCACAAAAAGAGTACATACTTTTAGTACATAGTATAAGTATGCCAACTGGGATGTAGGGTAAATTCTTTAGTAAATTCTTCATATTTTGCTACATTTTAACCTGTTTTCCACCATGAAAATAACCATGGTTGCTGGCATGGTGTTAAAAATAAACAAACATCTTGATTGCAGTCTTTCTCCTGATTGGCTGCCTGCTCCAGCCGGTCATTATGTAGTGGGACATTTTTCATGCCTAATGTTGGTGAGATATGTAGTGATTGACTTCTCTGAGCTGGTGTAGGATAAATACATACAAATACATACTCAGTTGTGTTTTTTCTAACAAATAATGGTATGTTATTAATTCAGGTTAGGTTAATTAGGTTCAGGCTCTGTTATTACTCTCATTCTGTGTTTGCTTACTAAAGTAGCTCTGTTTAGTTCTGGGAAAGAAGATGGATTCATTAAAGGATTAACGGAGAGTTGCTTGTGGTGAACAGTCATAGGCTGGTTACGTAGGCCTGATGGACTCCCTGTCACCTTTATGCTTTTATCGAGTTAAAGTACTGAAATCCTTTGTTTGCACAGCAGCTGTGTAAATACACTCCTTCTTGCTTGAGTTGACATTAAAATCTTTTAAGCAATCACAGCTTAGATTAGGGAAGAACACTGGCTGAAGATGCATTAGTTTTGTCAAGGTAAAGTGCAGGATCCATGTTTGTGGTACACGGTGGTTCTTCTTCAGGCTTTTGTTAGAAATGTGTAGTCAGTGGTACCACATTAGTTCTGATAACTCCAGCTGTGTTTATTTAAAGCAAGTAATAAGTAAAGGAAAGTAGCACACACGGCTAATTTTCCTGTTTACTGAGTTGTAGTTTTTTGGGGTTTTTTTTAAAGCATTGAGTTTTGACCATGAATGCAAATATGCTCTTGACTCTTGTTTTAAAGTGTGTGGTGAGAAGGAGTGTCAAACAAAGGAAGCTATGATTAACACCATGCAATTTTCCATGAGCACTTAAGGTTATGTTGTTAGAGTACACATGCATACAGTAAACCTAACACTCGTCAAGTAGCTTGCTTATATTACAGAAATGATCACTTGTTGCTGAACTTTAAAGTTAAAGTAAAAGTTTTCTCCAGGCTTGTTATCACAAACAAATTAGTAATGGCTTTCTCATACAGTAAGAGAAGATATGAAATACTGAAACAAGTTATTTACAAGCTATTTACTTACTGGGTTTGATTTTCTGCAATACTGAAGAAAGGAATTTGAGATTAAAAGAATTTGCCTTTAAGCAAAAATGAGATATTAATACTAATATATGTATATTAATACATAATAATACCAAAAATCATGCATGTAAAAATAACTTTTTTTTTTTTTTTTTTTCCCTCCAGATTAATTGATTGGTACATTTTAGATGTACAGTTCTGCAGCATCTGTGTAATAATGTAGTAATAAAGCAGTAGAAAGGAACCAGGGAGTACGTACGACATAATAAAAAAAACAAATTCATCAGTCACTCAGATTAACAAGCTTAGAAAAGGGTGTAACAAGATACAGTCTGTTAATCATTATCACAGTCTTGGCCTTGAATATTGCAGAAGGCTGTAACATGCAGATAAGTGCTCTAACATGCCACAGGCTTTCTGTTGAGTTTTGTGAGCAGAGGTTTCAGTTACCTTTTTTTTCTAGGTGATTTGGTAGGTCATGGCATTGCTGTGGTACAAATATCCATTTAATTTTGGTATAATAATAGTAATAATAATCATTATTATTATTATTATTATTATTATTATTATTATTATTATTATTATTATTAAAGCTGCAAGCAGCATTTAAAGGGGTCAGATACCAAAGGAACGACAAGTGTAATGCAGAAGAGGAGAAATAGAATGTAAATGAATGAATAAAAGACAGGTTCAGAAGCACAGTTAAGTATAATATTGAACAGGAAATGAACAGAACAGAGGCATTTATTTACATGCCAAGAGGTTGAATGTTTAGTGCAATGCTGAGCCACAAAAGAAAGGAACACGAAAGACAAAACATTATACAAACTTTTAAAAAGTTGCACCACACAAGAATCGAACCCAGGAACTTTAGGATTGATGCATGTCGTTTATCACAGTGCGCCACACATGTAACGACACTGAAAAAACTCATTTTGGATAATGTTTTCAAAAGTTATGGTTTTCCAAAAAACCTTATATCGCTAGAACACTAGGTGGCGCTGCGTTCGGCTTTCTCAGGTACCTAGAGGACATGCTATGAATGATCCCTACGAAATTTTGTCCCAGTATGTCAAATATTTTAAGATATTACAATATGTGTCAAATTTCAAAACGGTGGACAGGCCGTTTGTCGGATCATGGCAACATTGGTACCCACGGACTCGGCATGACCCATTGAATCGGGGGACACCAAGATCAAAATTCTGACAAAGTATTCAAAAGTTATAAGCAAAAATATTCATTTTTCAAATCTCATGACCTGTAGGTGACATTGTTCTCAAATGGACCCTCAGATCATGCTGCTGATTAAGTTTCGTTACGTTTGATCAAAGCATGGCTGAGATACAGCCTCTGATCCAATTTTGGGTCAACATTGTTAAATTTGTGACATCATAACTTTTGAACTTAAATGAATATCAAAATTCTGTTTGGTTAGTTTTGTGCGGCGCTGATCCACTGATCATCTGCGCCATTTTAGGTAAGAATTGGTCAAAATTTGAGCGAGGAGTAGCGAAAAACTGAATACTGTACGTTTCAAATAGTGACTACTGTAATGAGTCTTTATGTAAGATATGGGTTGTGATCAGCACGAGGAGAGTAATCTGGTAAACTAAATTCCTTTTCTCTAGGGCAAAGTGTTCAATAATTATAACCATTTGAACTAGTGGTGGCGCTACAGAGCTGGTCATAGAGGGCTCATAATTGGTACAGATACTATTCATGGTGATATCTATGAGTGTGCCAAATTTCATCATTTTCCTACTTAGGGTTCATAGGGCTGCCATAGACTCACACTGGGGGAGAAGAAGAAGAAAACTAACGGATACACTAGGTGTCTACACACCTTTGGTGCTTGGCCCCTAATAATTCAGGCCAATATCTGAATGTGAGACATTGTATAGGCCTACATAATTGGTATATTTTTATATATTACAAAGCAAATCAATTGCAGTGTGTAACAATATTCTCACATTATTGTTCATATCACGCAGCCCAAAAATAAGAGGACAGAAATGGCCACACTGAACTATAAATAATCAGCAATGTTTCAGATTCCCATGTATCTAAATTCATGTATCTAAAATTTCCCAGACTTTATAAATTTATAAAAACTTTTTATTTTAAACAGAGCCCTATTTGCATGGTTTTAGTTTTCAAAGTCATTTCTATAATAAAAATGTTTGCACTTTCCTTCTTTGATAAAACTCCATCAGATGGATATGATTTAACTCCTGAGGAGTCTACTTTTTTATGAACATGGAAATACATCCATCAATTAGGGTTTTTTTTTTTCCCTCCCTTCCCCAATACAAGAAGTGTATCCAAACAGGACTAAAATTATCAGAGCACTGCTCAATTTATCAAAAGGTCACTTTCCGGGAAGCATCTTGTATTGCCCAAGAGAATGGTGAGCTCCCAGAAATGTTAAGTAGAATCACAGGCTGTGTCCGAAATGGCGTACTACCCTACTACACAGTAGGCGAAAAGCAGTACAGCAGAGGGGTAGTATGTCCGAATTCTCAGTAGGTGAGAAATACCTGTATGGTGTACTGCTTCCGGTGAGATTTTGCAGTATGCAACACGATGGACACTACTCGAGTCAAAAGTCCTACAATGCAACAGGACTGGTGAGGACATCGCTTTGGCTCTTTTTTAGTATTAAACCTTGGTTAAACAGGACTTCTTTAACAATACCTGAATAAATTGTTAACTTGTTGAAGGTTTAAACAAGAAAACAGTCGTCACAGCTTTTGAAACCGTTTTTTTTTTTTTTTTTTTTTGTGATCTTAATCATGCCTTAGCCAGCCAAGCTAACGGTAATTAATTTACCTCAGCCTGTTAACCCCGCCCACATTACATTACTAATTCAGTTAACTTTCCTGATGTGCATTTTGCTGTTAGTGTGGTTGCTTTAATCTGGTCGTCCCTTTAAGATTTTTGCGCTTATGATGACATAGAAGGTCACATGACAACGCCACCATGGAGGATGTAGTATGTCCGGGATTGTATTCATACTGCACACACATACTGATTAGTACGTACTGTATCGAATGCAGTACACACTGTCACAGTACAGGATTTCGGACGCCGCCACAGAATAGGCGATATTACCCCCAGCACGGTTATACCAGACTAATGTTGTCCAAATAGAGCTTAGGGCACTCTTTCAAGAACCTCTTATTCTCTACGTTTGGGATGTCTCATCACAATAAACACTGTCGTCTGTTTAAACTGGGTCTGGTCACATCCGCTGGCAGACTGAATCCTCCCTGTGTTCAGAGCGGATCTGTAGACCCCCTACTCCACCAGCACAAAGAGCTTTTGGGACATTCTATGCTCACGCAGGTTGACCGTGACCCTGTGCTCATCTGCGTAGGCAGGGTCAAGCTCTGATTCAGTCCAGCTGCACATCTGCAAACCTCTGGATCATATTACAAAAATGACATGATCTGCCCCTGTGGGGGGTGGGGGGGTCGTCTTCTGTTGGAAGATATAGCTGAGTTGGATCTGGGGTTGAAATCTGCTTGATGAAACTCCCACACCCATAACACTGCCAGTATGTTACTTTATTCTGTGCTCTTTTCATTAGTCACATGTGACTGTTTCAGGATGAATCGCTTAGCCAAACTCCTAACTGTTAATTGTGTTTGTTTTTTTGGTTTTTTTCCATTTTAAATTGCACGGACATGTTGTCATGTTTTGGAACAGTGCAGGGATTGCATGCTTGTTTTTAGAAACCCAGAATCATGTGGATTAATTGTGTAAAGTAGGAAACCTACCACAAAAGACATGAGTATGAAAGTGAAAAATCAACACACAATGAAGATATAAAGGTGATACTTGGATGGACAGAGAATGCAGAGTGACTGCTAGCATTGTTGTTTTTTGTTTTTTTTGTTTTGTTTTTTTGTTCATATTGAGTTGTTTATTGATTTTTCCCTTCTCTCTCTTGGATTACTGTCTCGTGGTTTCAGATTTCCTGTTTAAGTTCCTTGTGATTGGCAGCGCTGGGACTGGGAAATCCTGCCTCCTTCATCAGTTTATTGAGAATAAGTGTAAGTGAATAATAATGCTTTCTTACATTCGCATTCTCACACTCACACACAAGTTTACATTTCATAATGACCTTTTGAAAAGAGTGACGAGAAATAATGGGCCCCATTTGTTTGTTTGTACAAGAAATTTGGTATTCATGAAAATCCTATAAATTCGGAAGAATGTTTGTATCCTACTCCTGAGTGTTTTAAATTTATGCATAAGACAACTCGATCGATTTCAAATCATATAATTTGCATGGATTACTGCGCATTTTTATTACATTTACAGCATTTAGAAGATACCCTTATTCCAGAAGTGCTTTATAGTTTCTATCAAAAACACATCCTCATGCTAGTTCACTAGGTCAGGGACTAAGAAGTCGTTTTATATTATTGACGTTAATTAAAGAATATAAAAAAAATAAAGAAAGCAAGCCAACACATACCTGTAAATTAAGACAAATAAAGCTCATTATTTAAAAGTCATTGTGGGCCAGTCTGTCTGTGCATAGCTGTAAACAAACGCCTTAGCCGATGGAAGATTTAGTGCTCGCAAATGCAAAGAAAATCTGTGTTTCCAAAACTGTAAATCCGGCAGAGTTCTCAAAAATTAATCTCTGCTGGTTTCTGATTAAATAAGAAGGTTTTATTAGCTCAGCATCTGCAGCATCAAATGTAATTTATTCAAACTGGATGTATGATGTTCCAGTCAAGCAAGACTCCAATCACACCATCGGCGTGGAATTTGGTTCGAGAGTCATCAATGTTGGTGGAAAAACAGTCAAACTGCAGATTTGGGATACGGCAGGACAGGAGCGCTTCAGGTAAAAAGTTATGATTGGTAGCACAGTAATAACTCTGGGTTCTGTTGATGATTGAATGACATCACTTGTTCATGGCATCTCATAGGTCAGTGACTCGTAGCTATTATCGGGGCGCAGCTGGGGCTCTCCTTGTCTACGACATCACGAGGTAAGACGACCACTTGATATGAAGACCTTGGTTTGTAAGCTATTATTATTATTATTATTATTATTATTATTAATATTATTATTGTAAGCATTATAACTGAAAAATATAATTACTGGGTAATGTGGCTTCACTCAGCTGTTTGCTTCCACACCGGTAATTCAGAGAGAGCAGAGAGACTGTAGCGCTCTGTTCTGGAGTGCCATAGTGCTGTCACAGTAATAGCAGTGAATGGAACAGTGTTATGTAGAGTGACAGGCCTGTAATAAAATGTAGGAGACACCAGCTCGGAAAGATCTAGTTGTTGGCTGGGATTTGGACTGATAACAAATAAAAGGGTGGTGGTGGTGAAAGTAGAGCTAGGAGGATTGTCTTTTTGGGGTAGTGTAATAAATTTGTAAGGGAGGACTTCTGTGTGTATCGATTTACGGCAGCCATTTTTCCCACGTTCTCTTATTACCGAATCCACTCTATGAGCATGAGTTTATTCTTAAATAGTAAATAATGAGTCAAGCAAAAATACCTTTCCTGATGCACTGTGCCAGATGAGTCATACTTAATTGTTGCTTAAACCATAACAAGTAATAAGAATTATCCCATGATGCTGAAGCGAAAACACAGAAGCAGAGGTGCATTGTGCCAGTTGTCCAGTATTGTGGTTTTTGATCAGCTAAACAAGCGTCTAGTTGCCTCATTTTCCCACAAGCGTCAGAATGCAGTTCTTGTGATATGACTCATATTTTGTGTGGTCTGTGCACCCCTCCAGTCGAGAGACCTACAATGCTCTGACTAACTGGCTGACGGATGCTCGGACACTGGCCAGCCCCAACATTGTCATCATCCTTTGCGGCAACAAGAAAGATTTGGATGCAGACCGTGAGGTCACCTTTCTGGAAGCATCTCGTTTTGCCCAGGAGAATGGTGAGTCCCCAGAACTGCTACATCAAATATTTTCGCTTTTATCTAAGATGTAGGTGCTCTTGAGGAATTTGGTTAGTTCGAGTAGCTGTGATCAATAAGGCAGATTTGCCAATATTAAATTTAAATAAATCTGATTATAACTAATAGAGACTTATTACAGTATTAAAATGATGCTGAGTATATCACCCTGAGAACACCATCTATACAGTGAAGCAGGTTCATGTTAAACGTTACTCTTGACCTTTGATGACAACCTTCTGATATGCCTCTTGTCATTCATCCTGTGTTTGTGCATTTTTTTTTTTTATTTTTTTTATTTTTTTAACCTACTTTTCCTGTCTTAGAGTTGATGTTTTTGGAGACGAGCGCATTAACTGGGGAGAATGTCGAAGAGGGTTTTCTCAAATGTGCCCGCACGATTCTTAATAAGATAGAGTCTGGTAAGCAAACACTCTTCTGAAAAATATCTGAATAGAAATTCTGTACTGAGGTTATTCCTTGTCTATCCTTTAAGTTTGGTGAATGAATTTGTATCTCTGTTCATGTCTTGTGTTTAGGTGAGCTGGACCCTGAAAGGATGGGCTCTGGTATCCAGTATGGCGATGCGTCCCTGAGGCAGTTGAGGCAGCCACGGGGCTCTGCTGCACAAACCAAGCAGCAGTGTAACTGCTAGGGATGGGACACACTCCCTGTCCCTGCACACAACCTCTCCTGCTTCAGGTCAGGTCACAGTCCTTGACACCCAGTGTCTCACTCCTGTGTTCAGAACATTAGCATGGAGTTAAGAATAATAATAAGAATAAAGAAAAAGAAGAAGATACAGTAAACAAAAACTGCACCATAAGAAACAGCTATTTAACACCTTTTAAAAATTAAAATTACAATTTTCAGTTTTCCAACATAGCATAAATAATTCCTGTATCATACTAAACAATATATATTTTTTTTCACTTTTTAATATGCCATAGAAGCTTAACTTATTCTTAATTTAAGAGTGCTGAGTTGGATTTGAATGATTATTTTGCCCAAATTAAAAATCAAACCTAAACAAAAATAATACAAAGACCATCAGTAAATCTGGTAAATATTGTAAAGCAGAGTGGATATGATGTAAAAATAAGAAAAGGCCAAAGAATAAGCCAGGTTATTATCTTATTTATGGATCGTAATCTGGAACACACACAAAACAAATTTAAGCGGTCATCACTTCTTACTCCTGAGACCTGAATGTTTAGGCTCTGCTACAGAGCACACTGAGTCCCAAAGGACAGATTTGCACAGTTATCGCTTATCTATGAAGGTTTTCAGTTACCCATGTCAGGACTTGTCTCTTTCTCCCTCTTTCTCTCCAGCTCCAGGTGTGTCTGGGTGTCATCCTTTCCCCCTTAAACCTGCTGAAACACCTAGAAACATCTGGATCACTTTTTATGAAGTCAATCTGCAACATGCAACTGCAACCACTGAGTTTGTGGAGTGGCGTGGAGTGGTCATGGAAAGGCACCTCTGATCAAGTAGAGGGATGGTAAAAGTGGTGTGGAGGAATCTTGCAGATTTAACCTTATCCTGTGATTGTGTGTGTGTGTGTGTGTGTGTGTGTGTACACAAACACACTCGCATTGTTCGTGTAGAGTAAACAGTCATCAGCCTAATCTCTGTGCACTGGGCTGAAGTGTAGATAAAAACATTCTCTATATTTCATACAACGTCACTGACATCAGCGCATTAGTTGACTTGCGTATTCCCTGTTTAAATGAAGGCTTATCCAATTCCTAGTAAATATTCTTTAAAATGTTGACAGGGTGGCTGGTCGAAGCCAGTCGAAACCAGTTATTCTAGTTTATATCTGCACAGACCAGTTTTGGGGAAAGTTGACCGTTTCCATGAATATCGCAGAATTGCCCTGGCTCTGAGATGATCTTGCTTGTACGGTACAATCTGTGTTTTTAGTGAAGGTGCAGTAAATGTAGGCTAAGCCTTCAATTTCCTATAGATCGTTGTGTCGGCTATGCACCTAGATAAAAATATCTGCAGCTGAGAACTGTAAGCACAAAGGGGAGATGGGTGATCTTCCTCTCCAGAATTATGGGTGATCAAGATCTAGTGCATATCAATTGTTCACTGCAGAATGGCTTGTGTAGGTTATCACACTGATATCTTAACCTGCAGAAACCACTTTGCACTGGCTGTGTTATTATCCAATGTATCTGGCTGTGTTATTTATTGATATGAAACAAGCCACTAACCTTCTGCATATCGAAAATTTTTATTTTTATTTTATTTTATTGATTTATCCTTAAACGGAAAGACAACTTGATGTCATATAGTTTAATGTCTCCAAGCTCCATGGCCCCAAAATATAGCACTCTATTATGTTGAAGTTAAAATGCTAGGAAATGGGTTTTTTTTTGTTTGTTTGTTTGTTTTTGTGCACAGAAATCTAGAATAATACTATCCCAAAAGATTTAGGAGGCTTTTTTGCACTGTGTGATCAATTGAGAACCATTACACACCACAGAGACCAGAAATCTTCACAAGGCCACTCAACTATGGGAATGGCAGTATGAATGGTTAGATATGTTTGTTCGCCCGCTCTCGCACACCAAACCTTTTTCAGCTTCTGTGTTTTAAATATCGTCTCTGTGATTATGTGAAGGTTCTCTTTCTTTTCTTTTCTTTTTTTTTTTTTTAAAACCCTCTCTGCAAGTGCACTTTTTGACTGTTAATATACTGTACCTATAGAATTGTAAAATTTGCAGTAATCAAAATACTATAGTGACAATTATTATAAGGAGTAATCATTCCTTACTAAAAAAGAAATAAATAAATAATTGAGCTTAGTCCAGTACTATTTCAGTGGTCCAAAATGATGTTACTATGGTTACGCCTAGGTAGTTGGTGAAGACGGTGTATTGCAAAATACTGAGCAATTTAGTTTAATTCTCACACTGCCTGCATGGCCTCGGTTCACTGACTTTGTCTGTGCAACTTGAGGGGTAGAAATCATTTAGGGGTTATATTTAATAAGGATTTAACTTCTAGCTTACCTGTTCTGAAATGTTGTGTTACTATAACTGGGCATTTACAGATGATAATAAATCACTTGACAAACAGCATTTCTTGACAGTAAATTGGCACACATGTTTTGGCAGATTGATTTGTTCCTGTAAATTACAATGGAGATCATGTATATGACTCAAACAACATGAGCTATATGCTTAAGCATATTACTGCTAACCAAAAAATGAAACCTGGTCTTTTTGTGTTGATTTTGACAGCAGTGTGTCTGATTACATCTGTCTTTACTCTGGATGTTTAAAGACTTGCCCATGTACTGCAGAAACTCATTTGTTGCTTAGCAACCAGTGTGGTTTTTGTTCACCCATGAATACTGTATATCTGAATCACCCATGATGTAAATAATATTGAACTTGTCTATTGGATTGTTCAGGGGGAGGGTGCTTGTTACATTTTAAGGTTTAACAACTATAAGTAAAGATTGCTTGTGTTTTTTTTATGTTACACAGTAAGTTTCTTGTCAATTCTTTTTAGGTCATGACCTTGTGACAATGCGCTAGTGGTTGCACGACTCTTTATCAGTCGACCAGGAATTCAGAAAATTCGATCTAACTGTCGTTTCTATAATTCAGGACATTTTGGCGGTTTTATTCGTGCAGTTCAATGCTGTTTATACCGCAGGACTGTTGAATTCTTAGATCTGATTGGTCAGACGTTATTGATTTTAGTTTTCTATAACAGCAGCACTGACAGTAGTGCTGTCTGAAAGGCAAATTATAGGTTTGTAAAATTCTAGGTTTATAAAACATTTTCACAAGAACAGCTAAATCATAGGAACTTGTCAGACGGTCCATATAATTTAGGCCTAATAATAAACAGATTATAAAACCTGCTGTTCTTTAACAAAGAAAAACATTTCATCAATAAGGAGACATTTTTAACAAGTGATAAAAAATAAAAAATAAAAAAAAGTATGTAACTATAAATTGACTATGAATTGAACATCTTTATTTACTTTTTTAATGCAGCTGATTGGCATATTATAAATGTATTTATTTATTTATTTATTTATTCAGCTTTAGCTGCTTTATCTTAGTTGTGGTTACTCTGGGCAAATTATTCATTAATATTTTATATTTTTGGAAAGTTTGTTAGAAAATATTGTGGGCAGTAGGATTAAAATCAAACAGTCTTGTACACAACTATACTTAACCTTAAAAGTGATCTGACATCCCACGTATAACTTTGCTTTAAAGTAAAATAAAATAAAAGACTTTTCCCAGTGTAGTCTTACACAGTGTACAGCTGATTGTAAAATTGTAAAATTCACATATATACACAAACAAACAAACAAACAAACTTAAGAAAGTACATTTAACATGCTTTACTTACTGGCTGCCTCACTACTGTGTTTTTCCATCGCCTGAGTATTCGACATCTCCACAGTGACAACTAGTGAATTTATTAATCAATTAATCTACCATGTTAATCTACCAAGTCTACCACACACACACACACACACATACATATATATACATATATATACATATATATACCTTCTCACTACATTTGGAAAAATATTCATTTTCCAAAAGATGTGACCTTGCCAGTACTATTACTGCAGATAAAACTTCTCTGAGGATTTCACATGTAGGGGGGAAAAAAACAAGCTTTTCCTACTTAAGGAAATGTTTGCTATAAAGTTGACTTCCTTTCTGTTTTTGCTATTCTAACAGTTTAGCCTTTTTAATATATGTACAGAAACCGAATTTAAATGTAGTCACTTCCCATTAAAGCATCCTATGAGATATTACATTAAGACAAAAATATCATGTTAGGTTTTTAAGCCCCTAACTCTAAATTTACTATCAGCCATAAGTAGTTCTGTGTAACATGTTTCTTTCAAGTTTTAAGTAATTTGCTTTGCATCATGTATTTTAACCTACTCACCCCCTTTAAACTTGACCTTAGATGATGGATCTATTAAAGAGATTATAGATCTCCTGAATAACCTCTGTCCTTCACCAGTAGATGGTGTTACAGCACAACAAAAGTGTAAACCTCCTTTCTCTAGATTCCATACTCTGAGCAAATCACTAGTCATTGGCAACTTAATCAAAATGGATTAAAATTATACTTCAAATTTAACATCAAAAAATAAAAATCAATAACACCTGATTTGATACTTTTATTTCTTTCCTTTTTCATGAGTACATATTGATCTGAACAAAGGGAATAAAAACACATTACCTTCACTCTGCAAGCTCACAATTACAAGTGCATAATATATTTCAGATGAAAACAAAAAGAAAATGACATTGAAAAGATAAAAAATAACACAGATTAAAAACTTTTAATGTTTAATGGAGCCGAATGACAGATTCTGATTAAGCTTAGTCCAGATATAGAGAGCTAAAAGTACTAAGGAATGATCATTTCTTGCAGGTAATGGTCCAGGCCTAAGCTTAATCAGATTCCAGAAAAGAGGCTCAAGGCTCACCAGCGCTGTTGCTATGGAAGCGCTAGTTGGGAGCAGAGCCACAGAAATTGGAGATAAAAAGTAGATGCAGTCTTTTGTTGTGTATTTTTCCCTGTGAGTGCTGTAAGATCTGTTCGGCCTTGCTGGCTAAACAAGCTCCCCGTCACTGTCTGCCTTTGTTCGTTCACCCAACACGCCACAATTACTGCTAACAGCTCGCCTTCTTCAAGGTGTCTTAGATGCTCGTATAGCAGGTGGGCTAACGCTGAACAGTTTGGGTTTGACTGTGTGCATGTTGGTACTGGTAACTAAGCAAAAACCAAGAAGCATTTGCCTACTGGAATGAAGCTCATATTTCAGACCATATGAGTGAACTAAAACAGATGAATATGTGAATATGTAGATAATGTATATACACACACACACACACAATACAAAAATTCCCAGAACTAATGGTATCACTCTGAAATTGTGTTGGCTCCTTTTTATACAAGATTGCATACAGGTCTCACATAGTTTCTCAGAAATTCCAGTTTTAAATATCACGCTGGTTATTCAGCAGTTTAGTGTTAATGGGTTAATGGGCAGGGACGAATCAGTCAGACCCTTGCGTGGCAAAATTCTAACCTTGCAACATAAAAATACAGCCAGGGGAAAAAACCTGAGACAATACTGACTACAGAGGCCTCACAAATATGCATGTCCAATCTTGAAATTCATTGAATTATAAACTGAATGTGCTGAGAAAGAGCAAGGGAACATCATAATCAGTGCCATTTTACAAACGGTAAAGTTATACTATGTAAGGTGTTACGAGGCATTAAACATTTATACACCTGCATTCAATTGACAGGGATCACTGAATTAGGTCTTAAATGGAAAAAAAAAAAAGCTGCTATTTAAACACCTGGACGTCTGAAAAGGCAGTTGAAGAAATCAGGTGCAAGCTTTCATATCGAGCTTTTCATTTTTCAACAGCATTCAGTCATCTTTCTCAGCATTATGAAGCTTTTATCCACTCACGCTCTTAAAATCTTACATAGCACAGCTTTAAAAGGCTGAAATGTTGGGTTATATTTATATGTATAATCATTGACAACATCTATACACAGAAACAATATAGACTGGCTTTCAGCAGGTTCGAGAGGATCCTGATGCTGCTGTGGTGGTGGTGGTGGTGTATGGCTGTGATGCAGTCACGTCTCTACTCCAGTGACTGCAGCATGAGCAGCTGCTTCAGGACCTTCGTCTGGCTCGTTTCTCGAATCTCTCCAGCCAGGAACATCTCGTCTACTACCGTGTACACCTGAGAGAGTGAGATTGAGACTGATAAACGAGCCACAGGTTTGCACAACTGTCTGGAGGATACGTCACTTACATGCTAACATTTACGAATAATGAAATCATCATCAACTGCCTTTATCCATCCAGAGGGCGGTATGATATGACGGATCTCAAAAACGATTCACATTATGCAGTTAGCACCTTAATAACCTTGACCAAATTCACAATTTAAATAATTATTTATATAAACACAGTTGTGCTCATTAATTTACATACCCCTTGCAGAATGTTAATACCGATCATCCTGTTCAAAAGTTTACATCCCCCTGGCTCTTAATGCATCGTTATGCCTTCTTGAGCATCGGTGAATGTTTGTATCCTTCTGTAATGCAGTAGTTGTGTACAATTGAGTCCCTCAATTGGATATTTAAAAACAGGGTGGCTTAGTGGTTTGCCTCGCACTTTCGGGGTTGGGGGTTCGAATTCCGCCTCCGCCCTGTGTGCACGAAGTTTGCATGTTCTCTCCGTGCTTCGGGGGTTTCCTCCGGGTACTCCGGTTTCCTCCCCCAGTCCAAAGACATGCGCTGTAAATTGACTGGCATTTCCAAAATTGTCCATGAATGGGTGTGTGAATGTGTGTGTGGTGGGTTGGCACCCTGCTTGGGGGGTCCCCCAACTTATGCCCAAAGTTCCCTGGGATAGGCTCCAGGCTCCCCTGCGACCTTGTTTAGGATAAGCAGTATTGAAAATGGATGGATGGATGGATGGATACGTTGATGTTAGTAAGGAATAAAGTATGACTGGGTGCGCCGTCATATGAAAGTAATCCACGTCTGCGTGGTTTGATGTTGGTCCCACCTTGAAGTTGATTATTTGCCAGAAGTGTTTTCTGCCACAGAAATTTACCAACTGTAACATTTTTTTGTTTATTTCTTAATGAATGAAACATCGTCCTTTTCTATCTGTTTATAGTTATGAATTAATGTTGTGGAACGTTCATGAAGCAAGTTAGTTCCTGTTATCACGCTCATTGCTATATAACAGCTATCAACAGCCTTTTTTTTTCTTCTCTCGGAGTTAATAAGACTGAAAAGGAACAGCGGGTCATGCGACTGAAAAACAGAAAACTTCATTATATCAAAGACATTTTCCGCTGTTGAATAACACCACTTAAACGCTTAGTGTCATTAGTGTTAGATTCTGAACAGCGTGCCCCATACAAGTCCCTGTGAATGAGCTGTTACTATAGAAACAACGACATATTCGAACGAGTGCATAAAATAAAGCTGTGAATGTGAACTACAGCCAGCACCACCGTCAGAGCTGCTGTTACACACAATTAAAGGTCAGGTGTTGACGATTATCATGATATAATATTTTTTGCTGTATGACCAGCTCAGTCTCGAACGAGTGCTGCCAATCCAACACAACAGACAGAGATATGATGAAGTCCTTCAGTGTCTGATTAAATGCGAGAATTGTAATCATGAGCAGATGGGCTCATTTTTCTGCGCATCATTTTCTGTTTTCTTTATCACTCTTACCGTTGCTGCTGTTGGCGTGGGCGCAGCTTTGTTAAGTCTCGTCCATTAGGCAGTTTTTAAAAATACAAATCAGGCAATTAGCGATGGAGAAGCTGAACGCAATTATCACAAGCTCTTCTTAATTACTTACAGTTTTCCTTTTATATGAAGCCTCCTCCATGCTGAAATGGGGTGCATGTGCTTAATTGTGTGATTGTTGTAATTATGCATCGAATATCTGTTGCCATGGTAATCCTATGCTACAGGCGCAATATATTTTTGCAGTGCCTTATTTTCTAGAGTACACAACCTCAGCCTTATCTCGGCGTCATGCTAGAAATGTGAATAGCGGTCATTGTTTTAGTGCGTGTTAGACTGTGTGGACTTTTGTACTCACCTTGTAGAAATTGAAGACCAAATCTAATTCACACACATTGTGGAAATATTCGTTTAAGACCTGTCGAAAGATGAGAATCATAATAAGAAACCATGTGAAACAATGAACAGATGACACAAATTAAAATGCCACGCCAAAAACATTTCACACACACTCAAGAAAAATCGAAACATCTAAACTTCTGAATTGTTCAAGGTTTTAAATCATGGGCTTTGTCCCTGTAGCATGCAGAGCACTGGGGGTTTTTTTTGTGTGACATGTCTACTTTAAAGGTGTAGTCAGTGATTTTGGTAGAAGTGAGTTGAAGTCCCTCTCTTCAGCGTTCCATCCAAAACCGCATGTCAAACCTTAAATCACGTCAAGGCTGTAATGCACAAATGTTAGTGATGGTGCGAGATGGCGACCTTTCTGAATCGACACAATAGCTGACAGGACAAGAGAGAGACGGCGTCTTGTCCTGATCGGTTGGATGTTTTTGGGGGGGTTTTTTTATTCTAGTTTTCGGAGGCTGGGGGCAGAGTTTTTCTTCTGAGTAGATATTTTGGTAACAGCCATTACTGAAATCACTTTACATCCCTATACTGTGCAAACGTACAGGCACTTTGGCCTGCATCATTTCAGTCAGGCGTTTATTTAAAAATGCAATCTGAAGGTTGTTTCAAAGTGACTTTAATCTTTAAAGCGCACTTATTATTGTTTTGAAACGTGCCTAATTTTGTTTTAAAGGTCTCATACAATAGATTTACATGCATCCAAGATCAAAAAACACTTTAACGTGCTCATAATTTAAAATGCAGCATCTCCTTTTTTTCCCCCCAGTGTCACAAATGACTCATTAAATGAGTCTAAATGTTCTAAAAGATTCATTCTAAACTCCTTCTTTCAGAGAGCATACTCTGTTCTGATTGGTCAGATGTCCCAGTCTGTTGTGATTGGTCTACCGCTGTCAGTGTGTGTCGAAAAGGAAATGCCCACAACCATAACGAGTTTCAGCTCTGTCTGTTCGCGAGCGGCCGGTGAAGACCAGAGGCGGGGTTTTTGTTACAAACCTACGTAGGTTAGTACAGGAAGTAAGTCTGGAATTACTAACGACTGAGTTACTAACGACTCGTTTCAGCTGTTCAGAATCGGTTCCTTCTTTCAGGAGTCAATAACTCCGTTTGTCCTGCACTTTGATTTTTGAAACTTTACATTCACAAACAGCTAAATAACACACTCCATGTAATGTAATATTTGAAAAACCATAACAGGTGCACTTTAACAACACCATCATAGCAGGCAACTACTTCAACAACTACAGTACAACGTCATCCACCATCTTGTTTGTTTTGAGTTGAATGGGTCACGATGAAAAATATGACATGGTTTTTGAATATCTCCGTTTTCTCAATCCACACTAAAAACACGAAAAACAGCGTTTTCAAATTGATCCACTTGGGAGAGCTTTTTCGAAAAGCTCCGTTTTTGCTGGATACAAACGCGGTCTCAGTGTGGACAGAAGGCCAAAACGTAGAGAAAGATTTTCAAACTGATCCAGATTAATGTGGATGAAGCCTTAAGGAAGTTTACCACTTTGGACCTCACATTTAAGGAACTTTTCTAAGTCACACACCACACTAAGTATAGTGTTTTTATAATTAACTGTAATACAGAGAAGTACGTCCAGGCAAATCTTTTTATCCCCTACACTTGGACTAAAGCGCCATCCTTCCTCTTCCACATACACGAGCTCACAGATGCCCATGATTGGCTAGCGTCACTGTGATTGACAGGCGAGAGTATTCCATTCATCCCACCCAGAGAGCAGAATCAATTCTGCTCCATTGTTTCTCGGCCATGGACGGCTGTGGCATCGTCGGGATTTGAACTCGTGGTCTCCTGAACGTAGGGTAATGCTTTTGTATTGTGCAAACATTACATTTGTTTGGGCAGTGAGTAAGACCAAACAGTACAAAGGAGACTTTGGGCAGTCAGGACCCCTTTTAACTTTAAAATAATTTCCATGGACTGAATTTCCTTCACCCCGATTCATTTTATAAATGTATTACAGCAATTCCAACATTCAGTTAATTATTTAAATATGCACTATAATATTATAGATATTTATTCGAGCCATAGAGCTTGCTTTATTTCTGAACTTTCCACCAACAGAACGCATTCGGTCCAAGCTGATTATTTACAGACTACTTGTTTTTGAGCTTTTGAGGTTTAGATTAAATCCATGAAATTAGAAGAATTCAGTAGGACATATAACTGATAATAGCTTGTGAATTCCACCTCTGTAGTAAAAAAAATAATAATAAATCATGGACTTTGAAAACGTCTGTGTTACAACAGTGTTTCTCAAACTGGACGCTACAGTAAATCTCCAAAACTGTATCAAAGTTGTTTAGTTTTTTTTATTATTATTATTATTCTGTCCATTAATGAAATCCTACTCCAAATCTAGTGATGTGTGTTTTAAAAAAAATAGTACACGTTAAACATTTTTTAATTAAAATGTGTGCCACCCAATCACAGTTCAAGGCCAACCTGCATCATTTTAATGAGTTATCTGTAATATTAAATTAGGTCTCTTGTATATGCTGGGAAGTGGAGCTGGTGAAGCAGTAACACTTCATATCTACAAAGAGCAGCCTTCAACTAATAAAATATTGAAGAACGGCTGCTCTGCACAGCGATATTTATCCTCCACTAGGAGTAAAGGTTATTCTAGGGCGAGTGTAACAGGGGAAGAGATTTGGGAGTCGTGTATAGAGGAAGTCCCAGCATTCCAGGTCACTGTGCTCTGAAACTGCCGGACAGTGGAAGCACTCACACAGCATTACAAATGTGGCAACACGCTCAAAACACACATTAGTGCAACACAATGTATTGTTTAAGTCATTTTTGTAACATTAGACAAAAATGAGCACTCGGAGTGGTTCTAGACGATAATTTGATTGTTGCAATCCAAATATACAATTCATTTTAATCTCTTATGACATCGCAGCTTCACCTAGAAATGTAAAATGAATCAGAATTTTTTGTTATATAATTTATTGCAAAATTGAGAAGTTTGTATTCAAGTTAGAGCTTGTTTTTAATAACTGACTCTGAAGCATAAAATCAACTCACTCATTCATATATGTTTAACCGTCTTGTTTGGTTGCATAGTCGTACGGTGGCGGCGTGCCGAACCTCGTACAGTGACGGTGTACTGAATAATCCAGTTTGCTTAATATTTAATAATTAAAAGATTAACATGTGATTACTGTGACTAAAAGGCAATCATGTTCTGTTAAAAGATTTATACAGTGGAAGGAATGTAGGCTTATTAAGTGAAATGTGAACGAAAAGGATGATGTAAAATGCTGAAATTGGCCAAACCATTGTGAGGATTACGATTTCAATATTAAGCAAAGTTAACTTTTACCGGTTTATCTATTCTTGTGTAGACTTTGTTAAATACATTTTGAGGCATGCCATGACCGTGTTTTTCTAGCAATATATTCACTTTCTGTCCACACTGTGCAGCTCTATGAGATACTACAGAAGTATCAAATATTTTTAAATTTAAAAAACATTTAAGCATCAACATTTCTGTAATCGAATACTGTAGTGAGATGCTACCACTTTTCCTCTGCACTGAGGTACATATTCTGTATCATATTTCATTTTGTGCACTACTCGTCAGCCTTCTTTTTGTAGAGGGTGTAATTCATGGAACCCAATTTGTAGTAATAAGTTAAGATGAAGCTTATTTTAGTTGTGATGCTGTAATGTTATTATGTGCTTGTGTTGTACGTTTTTTGTTTTGTTTTTTAAACCTCGGAGACAAAGCGGACTGTTTCTGAAGACAAAGCAAAGAGAAAGAGCTGAGAACTGGTTTAAGACTTACCTCCACAAAGTTATGAATGCCCTCCAGGTAGGCCAGGTTATTGTCAGTAACGTCCACACAGATACAGAAGTACAGACCAGCGTAGCGTCTGTAGATGATCTTGAAGTTCCTGAACTGCAGTGCAGAGAAACATGAGCAGGAGATGTTCTTATTCACCACATAGTACAGTACTGCTGTTTGTGTGTTTTGTTTTTTTAATGGTTGAGTAATTTCAATTATGTAGATTGGTGTTTGGGGTCAATTTGTTAACACACCATTAAACTCACATAATAATATATAAGATACTTTCTCATTACTTCATTGGGGGTGGGAATAATCCCCTAGGCTCCATGGGTCTGAGCCCTTCATATCTAGCATACAAATTATTACAGGATCATGACATTTTTAGCTACATAACCTGCATGTAAAGTTAACGTGTTAGTTATAGAGAAATGTGTAAATGTGGTGTTAAAATATTTTAAATTCGAGAGCTATGTTGCAAGCTGTTAGGAGGCCGGTTAACTCTCTGGAGTGGCAGGAGGACATGGACATGTGTCCCCACAACTTTTTGAGTAGTTTAGTCCTTTAAAAAATCTTTTATATACTACTACGTCATAGCACAAACGGATCTGAAGCCTTTTCTAAAAACATTACTTAAGCCGTTTCGTGGTGATACATTCACATTATTGTATCAGGAATTTATTTACAGAAAACATCAATCCTCATATTGTTGCATGTAAGAATAAATAGGGAGGCTTTATACAGGCTGTAGCTGTCATTATAAATGGGACAAAACCACGGAAACTACATTTTAATAACCACAAAGCCTCCAACACTTCCTTGGTTGTGTTTAAAAAGATAGTGTGGGTTTAAATGGAGTGGAAGTTAAAGTGGAAGTGAGATGTGCTTTCTGTGAGATACAGCACATACAGACGAGTAAAACCACTTCAGAAACACTTTCAGTGCAAACTGTAATCCCCATCGTCGTTCTTTTTTCCAGGGCTTTCCAAAGTTACCCCATGGGTGTTTCTAAACTGTATGTGCATACATATTCATAGCTTTTTTTATCACCATGTTAAAGGAGTAAATATGAGATTTCGTTATATATTTCTGTAAAGTTGAAAAGTTATTCAGTTAAGTGTTATACAATAAAACTGAATAAAAAGAACAATAGAGCGTGATGTAGAGGGTACGCTAACAAATCCGCAATCCCGTTCTTTTCGTTGTCTGTCGAACACAAGCTTCACAGAATCCTCCAAAGTCTTTGGACAATAATATTTTTCTAACAAACAGTACAGATCTAAGCTCTATAATAATAGTATATTATTATAATGTTCCTTTTTCTCCTGGCAGCTTTACGATCTTACACTAACTGATTCACGTCAAATCCGCCATCTTCAATCAGTGGCTTCCAGCTCACTGCGTTTACTCACTACATAGGGTCCAGCATAATGGCGCTGTAGTATGCATTGCACCATATGCCTTGTTGAACGAGATCTGAGATTCAGTCACAGACAAGAATTTAATATTTGTTTTTTCCCCCCTTATATTTTAATGTCATCTGACAACATCTGCACTAGCATTAAAGTACACAAACGTCAGCATTCGCTACGATCAACACATTCGGGTTGATCAGCACGATTCCTGCAGATTTACAAATGTCTCATACTCAGTAGGAACCTTATGAGATGAACAAGCCATGTTTCCATCCACGTATTTTAATGTGAGTTTTGGGATATCGCATTAAAAATAATGTTTGATAGATAAACCAGATGCCAATAAAATTAACTGAAGCGGATCATTTGTTTTATTCGATAAGAAGACATGTGCATAAACTATGATGGAAACATTTACCGAATAAATTCCTCAATGAGCATTTTTTTATTTTTTATTTATGTCATGTGACTTTGCCCCAACAAATCGTGCGATTGGATAATTGGTTCAGAAAAAATAAAAATGGGGGCGAGCGAAAGGTATGTTTGGATGGACGACTTTGTGCCGGATGGACGACTTTCCCCCGGAAGTGACCGTTTTTGTTCGCTTGAACACATGGGATGGAAACGGTGCTTTATTCGCAAATGTTTTATGCGATATTCCAATTTTTCGCACAAGTTAAATTTGCAACTTGGATGGAAACATGGCTATAGACATTTTAACATAAAATAAGCTATAGACCCGTTTCTTTTTCTTTGCATCAAATTTTTCAAGTGTAATATACATGCACATCACTAGTCAGTACCATACTTACTCTGGAGAACTCCTACTTTCACAAGTATTGGTAAAACCGAGAGAAGCACATGGCCAGGGGACGGATAGTTCTGGTTTTGTGAAAAACATGAAAGCGCACCAATTACAGTTTTGAAACGTACCTAATTTTGTTTCAAAGGTCTCATACAATAGATTTACATGCATTCACGATCAAAAAACACTTTAATGTGCTCATAATTTAAACTGCAGCATTACCTTTTTTTCCCCAGCATCATAAACGATTCAAACTAAACTCCTTCTTTCAGAGAACATACTCTGCTCTGATTGGTCAGATGTCCCAGTCTGTTGTGATTGGTCTACCGCTGTCAGCGTTTGTTGAAAAGGAAACGCCCACTACCATAACCAGCTCTACCTGTTCACGAGCAGCCAATGAAGACCGGAGGCAGGGTTTTCGTTACAAACCTACGTAGGTTTGTACAAGAAGTAAATCTGGCATTACTGACGACTCGTTTCAGCTGTTCACAATCGGTTCCTTCTTTTGGGAGTCAATAACTCCGTTTGTCTTGCACTTTGATTTTTTACATTCACAAACAGCTCTATAACACACTCCATGAAAGGTAATATCTGAAAAACCATAATAGGTGCACTTTAAATATGGCCAAACTGTTACATTCCCTCATCAATCAACTACCAGAGGTCACAAAATCCAGGAGAACATTTGGATATCCCTGTTCTCTTTAGAGGAGGGATTAAATCTAAGGAGGGAGGCAGAAAATGAGAACATTACCTCTACAAAGTTGGTGTGTTTGGCATCTCGGACAGTCACTACAGCATGAACCTCCTCAATGAGCTTCTGCTTCTCATCATCATCAAACTGCATGTACCATTTAGCCAGTCTGGTTTTTCCTGCTCGGTTTTGGATCAGAATGAAGCGAATCTACAAAAGTAAAAGAAAGAAAAACACACAATGTGGATGAATTAAAAAGGTCAGGGTGTGTTATTCAGTAACTCAGTGGCTCACCACAGAAGACCTGATCATGGATGTATACTAATGTACACTGAGCTGGGAGAGTTTCTCCTGCACAGATCTGGATCTGTTAGTCTTCAAATGTCCATCAGGATCCTTAATCTTTTCAATAAATAACTAATACAGAACAATATAAGATAAGAGGGGTACATTAGGCAGGAAGTTGGTTATTGACTGTAGAGCTAATTTATGTGGCTTCGTCTATTCTGAAGTGAGCTGGTCGTTGGCTCTCATCATTTTAGACACCAATTTTAGCATTAACCACGAAACTGTTTAAAAATCAATACTTCCTTCATTACTCTGTTCATATTCATTATTAATCCATATTCCATTTATCTTTACATTAGTTAGCAAGGCTGCTAACGCTACCTAGCCTAGACTAGCTGCTCTGGACGCTAGTTACTAATGACAGAGAATCAAACTTACCATTTTTCAGATTTCCGGTATTCAAATCTAGCTAAATAAAGCTAATTAATCGGCCTTCCTGTAGCTCTGCATATAAAAAATATATTTTGAAGAAAGAGACCTCCAATGGGCTGGCCTTTCGTGCCGCTAATCTGTTATTACCCCGACATAGGACGCTAGAGGCCTGACGAACGTGTGGAATTATGGGTAATGAAGTTTTATAACGTCAGTCTTCTAACGGCAGCTAAAGAGAACTATGCAGATAGAAAACTACAAGTACCATCTCCTATTACACGCTATGAAGTGACGTTGGCGGTTGTAGGATCATGTGTGAGCTTTCGACGTCCTGTATGGGAAATGTTTTGACGTTTATTTCTGTTTAAACTTGATGTGGTGTTATTTTCAGAGTGGACATCTTGATTGCTTTATTATTATTATTATTATTATTATTATTATTATTAGCGGTATTTCGAAGAGATAAATATTGATATAAAATCTAAGCGTTTTTAAAGAACTTTAGATACGTATGGGCGTGTTTTGGTCACTTTGAGCATGTGGGAGTCTAGAGAGAAAGGGAAAAATGTAGCCTGTATTTATTTTATATTTTAAAATAAAACTCTTTTGTCTTTTTACACGTTGTGTGATGAGTGTAACATTAAACTATTGTATAGTTAATGCTGATCTTGGGTGGCACTCTGTCAGGAATAGAAAAATAATGATAAAATAATGAAAGGCCAGCTTCAGACTGCTGGTGTTAAGCTTTTGTTTTCATCAGCAGCTTGTTTGGCTACAGGCTGAGAGATTGTCCTGTTCACCATGACACAATAATGTCCAGGCTGGAGTTTCTGATTGCACAACTGAGAGAGAGAAGAATGCAGTGGCCCTCAGGACTGAAATATGTTAAGTGGAGGAGCAGAAGCAATGAACTCTCTTAATTTGTTGTTTTTACTGCTGAAGAGTTTTTTTGTTGTTGATTTCTGTAGAATTTGGCTGCCTTCAAAGACAATTACAGCTGTGATCTTTTTGGGACACAACTCACATTATTCACATCTGAGTGTTTAGTGGCACAGCGTTTTAATGGACCTTAATCATGCTGCAGTTGTATCTGTGTGCTACCTATTTAATAACATTTTTGACGAAGGTCATTGTGTGGTCAGATTAATTTGCATAATCGTGGCACCGTTGTTTCGTGGATTTTATTTATCTCTAACCCAACGTTTAACACAAAGCAATCTGTTACAGATCTTACTGGGAGTGGAAGTATTGTAAAATGCATTTAGGAATTAGTAGTCCGATGTTTTGTCAGACATTAAAATGTAGATTTTTTTTTCCCCCTAACAAATGTAGTGTGAACAAATAAATCTATCAAACTGATCGCTTCTACACTTCCGCGCACACACACAAGCAGATTGAATGAGATTTTTAAAAATGGGCAGCACGATAACTGATTTTAAATTTAGCTGTGGCTAAACTAGAATAACATTTTTGTTAGGGGCTTTGAAGTCAGTGTTATTTATTTATTCATTTATTATTATTATTATTATTATTATTATTATTATTATTGCATTATATAATGTGGGTTTATGTTGCGATTATATATATACAGTGCCCTCCACTAATATTGGCACCCTTGGTAAATGAGCAAAGAAGTCTGTGAAAAATTGTCTTTATGTACTTAAAAAATATTTTTCTCATATGAATTCATAGGGCTGCCAATAATTGTTGCACACCTATATTTACCAACCTTTTATTTATTTATTTATTTATTTTTTATATAAACCTGTGTTGTGTTTGCAATTGTTTGATATCCAGATTATTTTTGTGAATTTTTTTTTTTAACAGAAGATCAAACGGTTAAACAATAAAGAGATTTTTTCCACAGCCTTCTTTGCTCATATTTTCCAAGGGTGCCAATATTAGTGGAG
>JANDJT010000071.1:10072939-10110195 GCA_024331685.1 Stegophilus panzeri | reverse complement strand
TATATATACACACTCTGAACCACCCTTACAGACTGTACTACACATTCCAGTGTACGAAATCATGTTTCCTCATAGGGATTTCTCAGTTGCTAATGCTAACATTGTGCTAAAATGTCATGTCATATGTCGTCTTTCAGCATATCAGATTACTGTTTTCTCAGCGACATTAAGACAAGCCATAACAATGCATGGCATGCTAAGCATGAGCATCCTTAGTGTCATTATAACATTTGTACAATGCTAAAGATTAGTATTGCTACAAATCATAATTTTGTACTGAATCACCTAAACATTCCAGCAGAGAACCATTTCTTCAATGGGCCTCTTGTTGTGTTGCTAATGCTAATATGTTATGCTAATACTGTATGCATCTTTTGGCACTCCCCTTGGTCTCCACTGGTTTCAGAGACACAAGCCTGTTAGCATGTCTGTAATAGTTGTCTAGTATGTGCATTATGCTAATCTTTAGGATTCAATTGATGTGAAAAGAGAGAACTTGTACAAACGTGTATAAATAAATACAAGGCAGTCTGATCGAAATCTTTAGCAGGGTTTAAAGCCATCTGTGTGGGTTTAAAGCCATCTTAAGCTGCTTAATTAGCCATAATCTATAGGCCTCTGACTGATGCGTAGCTAATGAAGTTAAACATGCAGATTTTGTCCTGCTGTAGGGGATCAGACATGTTTGAAATGATCGCCAACTGCATATACGTGTGCATGTTGTGTGATTTTATGACAGCTGCAACAGGGTGGGGGGGAATTTTATACAGAAGATCAATCTCCTCTCACTGATTCAGAATCCGTTTTGGCAGCACTGACTGTGTGGCAGAGAAACAAATGTTTTCCACAGTGCTTCTTAAACCATGATTGTTGTATATTGTCACATGCTTTTCCCTCCCTTCAGTCCTAATCATGTTATTTGCATTAGATTAATATTTGCATCCCAAAATGCAGAATAAATAGCGGTAATTGCACTTATTAGGCATTAAATGGTGCCTGATTTATTCTTCATTCTGAACAGGCTTCAGAGATTGAGTGAGGTTTGGAAAGCTCACTCACTGAAACAAACCGTGAAGCAGGCCACATGCCTTCATGGTGGATCAGTTTAATATGTTGCTCTTGGTAAGATGGAAGTGTCTTTTCCTTTTAAATTGGATAGCTTGTAAAGAGTTAAGATTTTTATTATTGACTACATTGTTTCCTTCTTAATAGTCTGCACTATATTTTTGAATTGATGTATTAAAACAATTTAGACTGTTTCTTCAGTACTACCCGGTCAATAAAATAGTTTAACAAGATATTGTTAAACTATTTTCAACGAAATAATTGAACAGGTCTTCATATTTCTTGTCGGTTGGTTTGCACTAAATGAAACAGTCGTTTCTTGTGACCATTTTTTGTAGTAAACTTTTTAGCTGAATACATTTTTACAGCATCTTATAGTTTATATCTATACTATATATCCTACTATGTAACCTTTATGGTATTTTGTATAGTTTATATCATTATATGGAACAACATACCGAAGAAGTCACACAACCGTTTACTTATCAAATGGGGTCTGAGTAAAATTGAAACCTCACATCACGAAAAGTAAAAATGTCCCGTATAAAACTGTCAGTTTATTGGGAATGTGCTGTAAAGTGTTTTCTATTAAAGCGCCCCTATTTTGCTTATTCACATATTACCTTTCATGTAGTGTTATGTAGCTGTTTGTGAATGTAAAAAATCTGCAAAGTTTAAAAAAAAATCGAAGTGCACGACAAACGAGTTATTTACTCCCAAAAGAAGGAACCGATTCGTCAGGAATTCCAGACTTCCTGTACAAACCCCACCTCTGGTCTTCACTGGCTGCTCGTGAACAACGTGTACTTTGACCCGCCCTCAAACACTACAATAGCTGCGTCTTGAAAGTTAGGTTCATGTCTAGAAGACGTTGTTGTCTGCGCGGCAAAAGCAAAACCACTTTGCATGGACTCTCAAAGGATGAGGATCAGGATAAAGCATCAGTGGCTAGAATTAATTTTTTAAATGTTACCACAGCAGTTCAACTCCAACCTTCGTTTTTGTTCCCATCATTTCACTAACAACTGCTTCTCAAATCTAGCTGAAGTCAACACAGGATTTGCGAAACAATTATTCATTAAAGACTCGGCCGTACCCACTTTATTTGGACCATATTGTGCCTCTGGATCACAACCTGTAAGTATGATTGATTATTTATGTATGTATTTTCTACCGAGTGTTCCAAATGCGAAGTTTTGTGTAGTATACGTGTACAGCCAGTGCACAGCTGTAGGCCTCTGCTAAGCGGCTAACTCACGTTATTGTCAAACTACATATAAACTTACCAGTGAGAAACGTCCTGTTCTCGTCGTGCTTGCGATGGTGGTTCTGTTTCATCTTCCGATGTATCGCTATTGGACTCGGGCTCAAATTGATAAGGTAAAACTGATGACATTATTACTAAGCTGAACTTCAGATATGGTAATGGGCATTTCCTTTCTGATATGCACTGACAGCGATAAACCAATCACAACAGACTGGGACATCTGACCAATCAGAGCAGAGTAGGCTCTCTAAAAGGAGGAGTTTAGAGTGAACGGATACTTGAGTGAGTTGTTTGTGACACTGAGAAAAAGAGGTGATGCTGCAATGTAGATTATGAGAAAATTAAAGTGTCTTTTGACCTTGGATGCATGTAAACCTATTGTATGAGACCTCTAAAACAAAATTAGGCACTTTTATATAGCGCTTTAAACAGTGCCACTGTCCTCCTGTACTGTTACCCCTTCCATGTGTATGTTCTGCTGCCAAACTCTTGCTCCAGTGAGCTTCAGCCGACCCATACCCCTTGACTTTTAGCCACATTCCTCAGTTTGTGTTGACCGCAGCCATCCCGGTGCCCTTGTACGTACATAACCTAGATTGTGTTCACTCAGTGAACATCGACTTGGGGGAGGACTCTGCGTCTGTATGTGGGTGGCTGGGGGTTGTTCCACCTCTAGGACCTCTGGATGATTTTGTATGGCTTCTGGAATGTTCACTCAAATGGTAATACCATTCTCCAGACTGTGCCATTTTATATAACCTGTCTGCATATTATACCTTCTTCTTACCTTCTATACCGTGTTCAGCGACACAGTATTATAGAGATTTATCAACTATTCTACGATTCATTGTTATGTCCTTGTAAAAGTCAAACTCTTCAATGTTTCATGTAATTGGCATATAGTACATGTCAGTCTGTAATAATACCCATCTATGACATTTAACTGAGAGATTTATAATGCAAGGGCATAACATAGTGTGCAGACTGTAAGTAATTGTACACTGATTATACCATTTCTCCTGAGCTGAATGAATCTTATGTAAAAAATGTAATTATCCTCCAATTTAAAGGTGACTTTTTTTTCTTTCTTTTTTTTTACCTTTAATTTAAGGGTGATTTACTTAGGGCTTCCTGAAATAAAGGATTTCAAAGTAATTGAACACGTTTATGCTCGGCTGTTTCTCAACCTGCTAGAATGATCCAAAGTCGAAAGGAATTGCCAGTGATCCGAAGAACATCACTTCATCTGTGAAACACTGGTAGCATGATCATGTCTGGTGGCTGGTGGATCAGGATTTCTTGGCGTGATTGATGTGACTGCCAATTGCAACAGTGGGATAAATTCTGAAATGAGCATTTTATTGAAACATTTTAACTCAAAACACAAATCCAAACAAATGGCCCACATCTTCATGGATAATACTTCATCTTCAGCAGGCCAGGGACTGAAACATACTGCAAAAGCAGCTATAATTTTTATATCGTTAAAACCTGACCAAAATGGCAATTCATTTCACTTACTAAAGATAACAAAAATAGATTGCAAGACCATGAACTGTGGAGATCCCCAACATTTGATCTCTAAAGAAATACTAAAGATGAAAATTTTCCTTAAGGTGGATAATATATCCAGATATTTATAGTCATTGTGTTAAATAATAAAAAAAAAAACCAGTGGTGACCCATATATAATTCATCCGGTGGCCAATATTGTGATGCCAAAAATATCATCACAATATTTGAAGACATTTCTACAATAAATGATATGCACACAATATATAGGACTGCTAGCACACTGTCAGCAAAACAGGGTTGCATTTAAAAAAAAAAAAAAAAAAAAAAATCAAGTTTTAGAAGTTTAATGATACTTGTATTTAATGTTTACAAAAATACATTTCCTAAAACTGAAATGAGAGAAAAATAAATTTGAGTGAAGAATAAAGATAAAATCAGCTGCCTCCAATCAGAGTTTGTAAAGTTCTTTTAATGTTATGTAGTGAAACAGATATGACAATACATGTTAAAGTGTATTTTTCCATTATTTCTCACAATATTTATATTTTATTGTCTTGCCCAGCTCTACAAAACCAATGTAAATGCTCTCAAATCAAAACTGAGAGTCTGTCATTTATCCTCATTGCGTTGTGTTCTTCAAATCCAGTATTGGGCAGTGACAACAAAAGTCACTGTCCAGTTACTAATGGACATTACTACATTATCATGCACGCACATTAAATGTTACCCCGGCATTTGTTCTGCTGCACTAGTAGCAGTAAAGTCACAGACACTAATTTTCATTACAGGCCACATTATTTTAGTACCTGTGGCAGGCTCAATGGACCAGGCATTGTAATGCTTTCTCGAGTCGATAAGCCACTGTAGATTAGACGATGCGTTAATTCAGAATATAAGTGGCTCGGCCTAATTGCAGATTGTTTGCTCATGATCTCTCTTGGACAAAATGTTTACTTAAGGTAAACGGAGCTTTTAATGTTAATGGCTCCCTGTCTCCCTCCCCGTCTCTCTCTTAAACTTTCAGATTGCTTCTTGCTTGCTCTTTCTCTGTCTCTCCTCTTTCGTATAAAAGCATACAGGGTTTCATACCCACATGACTAAAGGCTGTAGGGATCAGAGAGATGGCTGGAAGTGGTTGATTAGACTGCAGAGCGCTTAGGGCTGTTTTCTTTGGCTCATGAATGGACCACAGTCTTGGGATGAGTGCCGTTTGAAGAAAGACTTGGGGAAAGTGACCACTCCCATCACAGAGCTGGAGGAATAAGCAACCTTTCCATGAGTGGACAGAAGCCATATCTGTGTTCAGCAAAACACCTGGTTGCCTGCTCTTTAAACTGAGGAAGTGATGGGTTCACTTTTATATATCCAAGTGTGCTTTTTAGCCTTGCGAAAAAGCTGATAATTCTCTCCATTTCCATATGCTTTGACTTCAATACAGAGTGAAAAGCTAGAATCTGACATTTATTTGTGTAAAGTAATAAATGCAGAAAGCATGCAGGCACATGTCTGTTTATATATTCCCTGAATGCTCTCTAGGATTGCCCAGGTTTTTTCACACATTTGGTATTAGACTCTCACTTTTTCCTCCCTATGTATATAGGCTATTTTGCTTTATATTAGGTACTCTGTGCCAAAGCAATAAATCCGCACATTGATCCAGGGGTGGACAAATCTCTAGCCTGAGCACGTGGGACAAAGCAGATTTTGTTTAATAATTAACATGCTTTACAGTGATGTGACTCACATCAGTGCTATAACTATAGCACACGCGTATGAATCCCACGACCTGCTGTGCTACACACAACGGCTGATGTGAGATCAGGTTGATGATGGAATGTTTGTTTATTTATTTATTTATTTATTTATTAATTTTAGTATTTAATTAGCATGCACAAATGATGACGATGATCTTTTCAGAATCAGAACCATGCAGGTGTGTGGAAACTGACAGAACCGAGCAAAATAAAGTTCGGAACAAAGCAGTCACAGCACATCGCAGTCGCAATCACATCGTGGTTAAACATGCTGACAGAAAATATAGACACTGGTCAGACTCGGATAATAAATTTAAATGTGATCTGAGGACAGAACAACAAATCAAGACGTGCTGACATCTAGTCTAGGGTGCAAACACGATGTGCAACATTAGAAACATCGTTAAAAGAAGGTAATAAACATTAGTATATTTGTTCTAATCCTTTAGTTTGTATTACTGCATTTAACTAGCTTACCATATGTTATAATATTTTGGGCACCACATTTTAGCCAAGCTTCCATGCAACCAAAACATGGGACTGGGCAGTACTTTAATGGATCCCAGTGTACTAGCTAACAAATTTTTGTTCACCCCTGTGATTTAAAAATGGGTGACTTGTATCTCTGATGTTGCCAAATTCTGGTTTGTAACCTTATACGTTACATGTTATATAACTGTATGGATACAGTTATTATAAAGCTGATCCGCATGACTTGTTATATTCAAGAGACAAATGGCAGTCAGAAAATACAGTCTTACAGTAATACTTATATGTTGGCAATAGAGTTCATTTAATACAAAATATCTAATGTGTGTTTAAAACTAACATACACCCAAAATCTTATTCCAAGACTTTCCTACATTTTGGAAGCCCTGGATATGTCTTTGAATGTCCATAATGTACAAGATGTTTTTGAATAGCAGTTTATTCCCCTTTCCTTTAACCCTAACCTCCAACTTTAAACAGGATTACAACATAATTTGTTTGCTTACTGCTACATTTTCTGACCACCGTTCAGGTTAATATGTGTTAACCGAATTACGCACCTGCATGTAATGAGGTGTGTGTGTGTGTGTGTGTGTGTGTGTGTGTGTGTGTGTGTGTAGTGTTGAACTTGAACTTTAAGAACCAACCCTCATCTCTTCCTCTCATTCCAGAGCTGACACGTTTCAGACAGGCCTTGTTAGTGTGTCTGAGTTCAACTGAAACCTTTGAGACTAAAGCTAGATGCATGTGTATCGGATCTTTCTCTCGAGGTCCCACCTGTTTTAGGGCGCTCACACCTTTTGCTGCCTCTCATAAGCTTGTCTTCATGTATCTCATTATCCCTGAGATTATTATCCACCCAATAAGAGCTGATTTACGGTTTCTACAAGCTGTCCTCTCGACCCTGCCTAAGCATGATCTCTGCTAACTTTTCAGCCTCTCTTGTTCATCTCTGCTTTTCATTCAGGAGCATAAGCAATGGGCCACAATTAAAATTGGAATCCCTGCCATGTTTTCAGACTACATTTGGATTGGGAGAGGAAAAATCCTTAGATGCATTGCTTTCTCTCTTGAATGCTGCTTCCTCCATACACAGAATGTCATAATTAGACTTTTACGTGGGCTTGTGCATAAATTTCTAAGGTAAAATACATGCTATTAAAAATTTTTAGTTACTTCATTGCATTAAGTGTATTTACTTAGATTAAGTGTATTCAAAATGCACAAAAAATTAACCAGATTTAGTGTATTTATATCATTAATTTGATTATGCTACGATAGATAGATAGATAGATAGATAGATAGATAGATTTTTGCATATCCCAGCTTGTTGGGTAGCTGGGGTCAGAGTGCAGGGTTAGACATGATACTGTGCCACTGGAGCAGAGAAAGTTGAGGGCCCAACAATGGCAGCTTGGCAGTGCACTTGAACCCCTGACCTTCTGATCAGTAACCCAGAGCCTTCACCACTGATCCACCATAGTGAAAGCAGTGTCATGTAGTCACAAAATGATTGAGAAATGCATGGTTTGATCGACTTGGCCTGTGTTCTGCAAGGAAAAGTAGAATATGGGTATCTTATGCATTTGAACATTGATTTAAAAACATGAATATTAAAAACATTTGAACAGTGAAACAAATCCTGAAAGCCCTAATGCAAATATAAAGCTTGGTTCTTTTTTTTCTTTTTTTTTTTTTTAAAGCAGCAAGTTATTATGTAGGAACAAAAAATCATAATGCAGGCTATAAAAAGAAATAAATGTGCATAAAGAATTGTTTTATATACACCTAGTGGCATCCTGAATTGAAATCAAATTAAAATGAGAAGTCCCAAGTTATTTCCACCCCTACTGATGGAGTGCTCTGCTTATGGATGATGATGAGCGAAGTGAGGTGTGTGGGGTTTTTTTTAATTTTTTTTTTTATAAATACTCCTAGTTATTAAAGTGTTGGGGAGAGAGATGAAAAAAGTTTCTTCTAAATGCTTAATTAGTGGTACTGGTAATATTGATTAGCTAGCCTTATGGTGCACACATGGTGCTAAGATGTCCTAGTTTGTATCATCTGCAGTGTTGTTTTCATCATCCCCCTCTACAATTTATAGTCCCATGTGGAACATTAGAACATCAGTCTGGCGTTATTATCTGTTCTCCTATTTTGTGTGTTTGTCACTCATGTATACAAGTCTGCAAAGAAAGAAAGCCTTATCATCCAAGCCAGATTCACACATCGTTTAATGCCGTTGCATGCAAATGAATAAATATTCAGTGTTCCTTCACTCACTGATGCGCGCGCGCATACACACACACACACACACACACACACACACACACACACACACACAGTGGGAGGTGCTGTCAGGCAGGCATGCTGTGGTTGATGAATGGTAGCGTTGTCACCACAGTCAGGTTCAGCTCTTTTGTGGTGTATGTTTTATGCCCGTGTCTCCACACAATACAGCCAGACGTCGTCGCTCGATGTGGGGTTGTGTGTTTGTGTTTTCATCTGAGCAACTCTTTGTTTGTTTGTACTTGGGCAGAACTATTTAGATCTGAGCACTCATTTTTCCCCGTTCTAGCACCTGTGGCTATAACCATTTGATCAGATAAGTTGCAGTGTTTATATGAATGGGAACTATCTCAATTACAACCCCTGCCCGCTGCACATTTACTTTCCGGGGTTGGGTATGCGGCATTGAAATTAGTCTGTGTTCCTTTTTGGCGTCCGCAGCCTTATGAATGATGGACTGCTAGAAACCACCCTGATCACCCAAAGGCGAACAGAAGCCCACGCACAGGTTCACTCAGTGTGATTAATGAGCAGGATCATGGCAAGAAATCCGAGAGCCTCCTCCTGTTCTGCCTGCCTTCTCCCTAAGGACCCGTGTGATGCATATGCTATGGTCTCAGGATAAAAAAAGAGGTGGGAGAAGGGAGAGATGGAGAAAACACCTTGCTTTTGTAGTAGGAATTTATACTGAATTCTTCTTGTAATTATTATTTTTTTTTTATCAAGTCCAGGTATTGCTATGTGCTTTGATAAATGGTATGTGAACTCAACTGAATTCCTTCTAAAAAAAATTTATTCAAACACTTTCAAAAATTCTTCTCTTCTACATGTCTATAGTTCTTCCTTTCCTGTAGTACAAGAATCTCCATGAGAGATGATCTCAAAAAAAAAAAAGAGCTTGTTTGTGTTAATAAATCAGAACTTTTCTATAACACTGTCTGGTAGGCAAATCCATTTTCAAGCAGTTTTAGTGTCTTTTTTCTTATTACTGCTGCAGTCAGGGCTTATTTATAGCTCTGGGGAATTATGAAGTTTCCCTCGGAGACTAGGAATATGAAGGGCCATATGAATTCGAATAGCAAAAGTGAGACATAAAAAATATATAACAAAATTGGATTGTGTCTTCTGTCTTTTTGACAGCTTGACCGATAAAATAAGCAAGTAATATAGTACTGGAGTTCACAGGGGAAAGGGTGGCGTTGATCTCTCAGTGACTTCATATAGTCTTATTATGTTTGCCAGCAAGTGTTTGGCTAATATTTCTGCTGTTACCTGTGTTTGAAAAAACTCTGCAAGGTTCTTCTTTAGACTCGTCAGTGATTTTGAGACATTAGTTATTTTTATAGCCTTTAGACCTCTCAGAACTTGATAACTCTCAGTGCAAGATATTTGAATACCAGACTAGCCGTTCGAGGCACCAGTATGCAAATACTGCAGTCAGTATTCAGATATGTTATACCCTGCATACGCATAACCCTAACCCTAAGTCAGTGAAAATCGTATGAAAATTTTAACAAAACGATGAGCCAAACATACTTCCAAATCAACACCGGAATGCTTAAAGAAATTTTCGCAATCCCTAGCTCAGTCTCTGATTTTGAACCTTACCGTGGTTCCAAACTGAGTGCGATTTATTCCTGGTGCCTCATGCAGCGTTGGTCTGGTTTCAGACTTACGTGATTCTATCGAACTCTGGTGCATTTTTGTTCATCTTGCGTCATCATAAACGCACATGGAGAACACAACGCTACTCACTATGTTTTGTTTTTTAAAAAATTATTTTGGTACCATTATGCGCTGCAGATATTATGTGCAGCAGTGGACTTCTGTATCCCACAACGTTCCCCTGCCACTCATGGTACACGCATGCTGTGGAAACGAATGATGTCATCATCAGCTAAAACCTGCGCAGGTAACTTTACTTCCTGACCAAGTGCGGACCCGAGTACAAGTTGAGTTCACAGTCCTAGGAATCGCAGCACAGTTCCAGTGCAACCGAACTCAAACCAACTCCCACAGGTAGTCTAAGTTCGGTACCGTGGTGCGCTTCAGGGTCCGCGTTGCCTCTTTCACATCATGCAAACCGTGCTCTGTTTCGGAATAAACGTGCCAGCGTGAACGCCCCCTAAAATGTTCTGCATGGAGAAATGGACCAAGATTCCTCTAAAAGTGTGTCCAACCTTATTAGACTTTAGAAGACACTCAGTGCTGTTATTCTCTCCCTGGCAGGCATCACAAAATATTAATTATACAAAGTTCCTGTATGTTGAAGCTGAAAATATCCCTTATTTTGTGTGTGGTGTTCGTTTTTTTTTATTTTATTTTTTTTTTTTAATACAGTTGCAATCAAAATTATGCCACCCCCATTACAAATCAGGTTTATTTTCAAAATTGACAGACTTTCAGCTGTTTGCAATGAACAAATCAAACAAACGCAACTAAAATAGTTCAACACAACGAATGCTTCAAGTGGTTTCCCCAAATTCCCATGTGCTGCAACAGTCTTCTTCAAATCCCACCAGAGATTTTCTATGGGGTTCAAGTCACAGTCACCTGATGGCCCTGAATCTTCCAGGACTTCTCCTGCACCCAAGCCTTGGTGGAATTTGAGGTATGCTTAGGATCATTGTCCTGTTGGATGGTCCAAAGACACCAAAGCTTCAATAAACCTGATTGGCAATGGGGGTTGAATAATTTTGATTGCAACTGTATATTAGTTTTTGCTCATTTTCATGAAGGTGCTAATAAGTCTGCAGGACACTGTGAACAGACAGCATCAGTATAAGTGCCGCAAAACTGAAGAGAAAATGGCAAGTAAAGACAATTGGAGTAAGTGCTAGTACAAAGGCATGCTACTAATATTCATCATAAAGCAATCATTTGAACTACACATGATGTTAATAATGCTTAATAATAAGAACAATAAGTATAGTAATGAGTAACTGTAATTTGTGCTGGTTTACTATAAAAGGTAATCGCGTCTCAATACATAAGGCATAAGGATAGACTAATATATACATAGACACTCAAAGGGAGGGGGTTGTGGGTGTTTTTACAATCATATTCAAATGCTGTCAGAGAAACTGTCATGTGTTTGTTGAAGACGATCATCAATTGTTACCTAAGGTTGCCTTCATTAGGAGTATTGACCAAGAGTCTTTTGAAAGTGATCTGAGTTTCAACTGTCACAATTTTGTGTCAGATTTGTTTGGTGGACAGGACTGGCAAGAACGTAGGGGGGAAAATATATTTAAAAAAAAAAAAAAAAAAAAAAGAATACTTAAAGACTTAATCTTGCAATTACATCTCTGCCAGAGGGTTTACTGCTGCCTTCTATCTGCTTGCACTGACCTTTTTGCTATGGCAAGAATGTAAAACAGATCATATTTTTCAACTTTCCTGCTGCAGTGTCCTTCAGCACAATGCATATTTGTGACATGCCCCAACTTCTTTCTCAAAATGATATAAATCTGTTACATGCCATGGTTTAATGTGCCAATCAAATCCTCTTGAGCACTAACCCATACTGCTGATTTGTAAAATGTCTCTTTTTGGAGTCTTTCAAAATGGCAAGTTTGAGTTCACCCTGACCAAATGAAAACCCCATCTGTCAGACACTCTGGCGCCAATGACTGATTTAATAGAAATGACCAGTGCATAAAGATACATAGTTGGGGATACAGTACTGGCTTGGAATGCTTTTTCAGAAAGATACCAGTACTAGTCTGGAATGCTTTATCAGAAGCGGATTGATCCTTCATTTTGGCTGTAAGGTAAACAGAAATGTGTGCTGAGACCGTGGCATTCTCCTGAGGATGGACACTGGACAAAGTCCCCATGAAATCCAAATGGAAGAACAATGATAAAATTTGCGTTTGGAAGATATCTGCATTCTGAATTGACAGTCTCTCTACCGCCAATATGGATCAACCATTTTGATGACCTCATTCTCCACTTTGGCTTCTCATCAGATTTTCTGTCCAATCAAATGCTCTTTAGACTCTGAAGTGTCCCACCCCCAGCTGTTGTAAGTTTTCGAGCTGTGAGGTAAGCTAAACGCTGTTGGCTATTTAAAAAGGGGGAGGAGCCACTCAATATGTCCCACCCTGACTTCCTGTTTCAGTGGACATTGAATAATGCAACGTGTGTCAAGGCACTTCACAGGGACTTTAAAGCAAAGTATCATCAGGATACTGTGATCAGCGTGGATGGAAAACTGATACAAAGTGGTGTTCAAAAGAAGAGGAGCAGGCCAAACACAGAACCTGAAGGTATAGCAGTGGTTACCTGACTTACCGTGACTTAAATCATCTCGGTGCAGTTTTTATGAAACCAAGGTGGAGAGGGTGGCCAGGAGAATATCATGGTTAATTTTATTAAAAGCTGTATCTAATAGATTCAGCGAGAGCAGCCCATTTTTGCTAAAGTGACCACTTCTGAAGTTGGATTTAACTATGCATATAAAATATCAGTCACATTCAATTCCAAAATACCATATAGAGCAGTTTTTGCTGGGTTTGGTTCCTGCTTGATTACATTTTCTGCACCACTGCTGTCCCACCTTAAGGCATATGTTTAATCACGTTTGCAGCTGTAATATCGTTAAGTTTGGTGTTTTGTTTTTTTTTGGTTTTTTTTGTGTCTGTTTGGTGCTCTGCGGGGGTTAAATTATACTGCACTGGATTCTGACAAGCATTTGAAAGTGAGCAGAGAATATAACAACCAAAAGGCAATCAAGCACCCACCAGGTGGGCTAAATCTTCACTTTATATCTATTAAACCTGACATCTCTTAGGCTTTTGTAGGTTTTTATAGCTTTTGCTAAAACTCAAGATTTCTGTCCTAAATTTCTTCTCCTTATCCTCTAAAGCACACCTCCATTTTCTCTAACCTTCACATTTTCATTCTTTTCCTATAATTGCTCTGGAACAGTAATGGCAGAACGAGAACTTGGACCAGTCTTTCTGCTGCGCTCACTCTCCACTTCCTTTTGATGTTTATACTCCAAAAAGACAGTATGTGTAAAGGATTTTCAAAGGCTTGGCCTCTTTTTCTCCTCCCTTATA
Source organism: Stegophilus panzeri (assembly GCA_024331685.1). Taxonomy (NCBI): domain Eukaryota; kingdom Metazoa; phylum Chordata; class Actinopteri; order Siluriformes; family Trichomycteridae; genus Stegophilus; species Stegophilus panzeri. The sequence goes on along the minus strand of JANDJT010000071.1, from coordinate 10,096,750 downwards.
TGAATGACACTATAAAAATAGCTTTTCAAGGTCACTGTGCTCAATAGGGCTTTAAGAGAAGTTCTCTGTATCTCCAGAAAAATCTAGAAATCAACTCCTTTCTTATCCCTCCTCTTTCTATGGTACTTCATATCAGATTCTGGACATAAACTGTTCACCACTGCCTGAACCCACCCAACTTTCTGACAGCCATCAGCGTAATCCTTTTAGATCCCCCGTGATGATTACTGCCTATGAGAGAGGTTAGTTATGGGAAGGATAGCAGCTTTGGGGGGGACAATGGAAGCCAGTGAATGCAGGTCAATTGAAGAGAGCTGTGAAAAGGGAGCTGTCTGCATGCGCACTGCGCGCTGTCACTTTACAGCACTTTTAAGGAGGAAACTCATGCCGAAAGGGTCTCTCGGTGGTCAGTAGAAACAGATGAAGGTTACTGTACAGCTTTACATTTCTCGCTTCTTAAGAGCACAAAAGATATAATGCGATTAGCTTCTGGGAAGCACTGGGTCTTTGAGGGACACTGAGTTTGTATGGGTGTCTCTATCAGTGTATGAAATGTTTTTGACCACCTCCTTCATGATGGTCATTACAAAGCTGAACATTTTAGTTAAGGTGTCAGAAACCCTGCCTCATAAACATACTGACTGGCTGAAGAGGTGAAGAAGGTGTGGACAGCCTGGCTAAAAAAAGGCCTGGGAAAATTGGTGGTAGTGGGAAGCAGTGCCAGTCATACGTTAGATAGAATTAAGGTAGACATACTAAAGCTATGCAAAGGAATTTAGCAGGATAAACCTTGGATTAAAACTGTGAAATTACACGTCATTTTTTCATGCACTCACTTGCATCTAACAAATGGGGTAAAATATTTTACCCACCCTCCCAGTAGTGGCACATTGACCTACTTTAACTAGTGCAAATCAGCAAAGCTAGCACTTTCTGTAGTAAGTCTCTTTACAAAGTGTAAATTGCAAGTCCTTCTGTTTGGAAGTTCAGAGACTCAAAAGCAGCACTTTCTCGAGAAACGTCCAGTGTGTTGGTTACTAACTGCTTTCCTATTTCTCTGGGTCACAATGAAGTGGAGATTTGTGGCAGAATCCTGCTGCTTGAACAGAGTTGAAGAGCAGTCTCGTTTGGCTGGGTTTCATTCCAGTGAGTTTTCATGCTGTTGACACTGGGGATCTAGCCATGTGGGATTGATACCAGTGTCATTATTATTAAACTTGTGATGTTCGTGGAAAGTTGAGATTCTCTAATTGGCTTCCATCTTGTTAATATTGTCCTCTGCTAGGGTGGTAAAGATTTGACTTGGAGTGGTGGTAATGGTTTCAGCAAGTCTGTGGGCAGCTGCTCTCCTGTGGTAAGGAGACAGCAGATGGGCCTAATGGTATTCCTCATCTGACTGCCCATTTAAAATGGACAACGAAGCACAAAAAAACCTCTAGCCTCTGGCTGCCACAGGGCAGTTTTTGCAACAGCTGAAGCCAGAGCCTAATGTAGCAGAGCAAGAAACTCTCACACTCCTACACACACACTATTTTTGCCCTTTCGCTTTTAGTTTCTCTTTCTGACAGCAAAATGTATAAATGCGGTGCATGTAATAAAGCAAAAAATCTGTTTCTCCCGCTTGATTCATTCTCTAAACCAAATTAATAGGAAACATTTCTGCAGCTATCTGCAGTAAGAGATGGTTATAGTGGCAACAAGTAAAAAGCCACTATCTTTAATTAACACTGTGGTAAGCTAAGGTGTTTTCAGTTGTGTTGCTTGCACTCTCTCCCACGAGAATGACTCATTCATCTTTAGCTTGCTTTTAAACGTTTTCATCCCTTTCTTAACCCCTCGCTCTAATCTTAACTCCTGTATTATGTTAGCATTAAATGGTCTCTTGAACTATGGCCCTGTTTAGACTTGGTACTCTATCACACCCAATCACAAGTGAACAGCCGAGATGGATAACCGTTCACGCCTGATATTTTCATGCGTCTCCATTGATGACTTGTGATTGCGTTTTGTCAGTACAAGGGTTTCCAAATCTGACGAGTCATCAGGTTAAAACCAAACCCAAAATTACAAACTAACACCAAATGAAAACTGTTTATATTTAGCCATTGGATGGTATTTACTAATTTAATCATCAGGCACTTAGATCAGTCGATAAAAGCTTTACTCATACTCTCATTTCTCATTGCTTTTTATGCAGGATTTGTTCATCTAATGACCTTTTTGTATGCTTTCAACAATCTCACAAATGAAAAGAGTGATTTATTTGTGTGCATTCTGAGCATTTGTGTGCTTGATGGCTTTTATATTGCCAGCATGTCTGGACATGTTCTCACAATCCTCAACACTTTTTAAGGAGCCAAGGCCCATTAGTGAGCTGCTGATGTTCAGCTGTTCTTAAAGCCACGTTAACCCCCATTCAGATCATTACGTGCTCACTATTCCTACCCGACTCAGTTTCTACACTGTTTTTCAGCGACTCGTATTCTCTCCACAGCAGGGGTGTCACACACTAGCCCTGGGGGCCATAGCACTACACAGTGTGATGTTTTCCCTGCTCCAACACATCTGAATGACATCATGAAAAGCCTGATAATTAGCTGATGAGTTCAGGCAGGTGTGTTAAAGTGCTGTTTCTGGCTCACTGTAATTAAGCACCGATCCTGCTTTACCTGGACTGCAATACATTTAAGAAATATCGCATGAGCAAAAGTGTGGTTATACTGAATATCAGTACGGCTGTGGTCTGGTCGTAGGTAATCACATGATTGCGAGTGCGATATGGCTTTTCAGTTCTATCAACAATAAATTAATATTGAGTAAGTGACATTTTGGACAGACTATGGCCAGATGTTCTGTTTAATGTTGCTCCTCTAGAGAAAATAGATCCCGAAGAAGCCACACTCACTTTATAGCACGTTGGCTAGCTTGCTAGCTAGCCCTCATTGATTTGTACATTCTTAAAATTGGCATCCTTTCATCCTTTTCATCTTCAACTGACGAGCTTTCATATTTTAAGTCAAACGTTGTATTCCTGGAAAGTATCGTTTGCCATGTCTGCTGATGATGTCGCTAAGAGTACTGTAGTGATGGTTTCGAACTAGGAATTGGAATTTTATGTGGCGAGCAAATACAAGCAGATTAGTGGACCAGAACTAACTGTTGTATAATGCAAAGTATCAGACAGACAGGGTTTTCTCTTTTCAAAACAAGATATTCAAGACTCATATTAAACCCGCTCTGTGGGGGTGGATTTAAACTTAAACACAATATAACGAACACACCATGATGGTGGTCTTGGGTTTGGTCCATTGACTTAAGATTGGGTATATGTTTACCTCTCTGGAGTAATACAGTCCACCATTCTGTGTAACACCAGACACCCCTCTTCATGCTGAACTAGTTGATCAAGGACAAGTTTATTTGGTGCTGGTTTAATAGGAGATGGAAGAGAATTAACTTTGACCAAGCAATTGCAGTATTGAATCATAAGCGTTTCTGGTCTACACCAGTTTTACTTTTACACTTAAATCTCTCAGTGTTTTGTATGCAGGTTATGAGATTAAGTCCCATAACCACTGCAGAGAATTTGATAGCTACAGCAATGGAGACATCTGAAAGCCATAATTTCCTCTAAACCAGCCTTGTTTTTTTTTTGTTTTTTTTTTTAAGTAGCTGCAGTTATTCACATGGCACATTAATATTGATTTTTTTTTTTTTTTAAATAATACCCATGTGCCTTCTCTTAGATACAGAATATTGAGTTGTAATGGAATTGTTTTAGAGCATCATAGTGTGTATGGAGCGCATCTGTCACTCTGATTGCACATGTTTTGGGGGAATAATCTTCCAGCGTACATTAACAGCGTTTAGTGTGAAACAATGCATACAGATGGGTGACAAATCAAAGGGAAAAACCAACATATAATGTCTTTTTAGTAAGTTGTTAGGCTTCCACGAGCCACCAGAACAATGTGCCTTGGCATAGCTTCTACAAGTCTGTGGAATTGCACTGGAGGGTTAAAACATCATTCTTGTAGAAGATAGATTGATGTTTTGATGGTGGTTGTGGAGAGAGCTATCTGAAATGATTAGAAAATCTCCTATAGGTGTTCACTTGGGGTGAGATCTGGTGACTGTGATGAGCATAGTATGATTTGCATAATTTTCATACTCATCAAAACATTCTGTAATCCATGTGCCCTGTGGATGGAGCAGGGTTATCCTGGATGAGCCTACACCCATCAAGATACAGTTGTTTCATCATAGGATAAAGGTGATCAGTCAGAAGAACTTTGTGTTGATTTACAATTGACCCTTCCCTCTAAAGGGACAAGTGAACCCCACATTTTTATTGTAGGTTTTTATAACTCTATAAAGCAGTAGACACTGACACACTAAGTCAACATTGTATAACTAGCATCAATAAGGATGACAGGATTGCTCTGTATTGTTTTGTCTTACAGGTTCACCTGCCAGTATCAGTATATACAGTGGTGTGATATTCTAACATAATGTTTCTAGCAGTAGTATGTGGTTTGGAATGTAGTCAAACAACCTATTATAACAAAATATTACTAGCTCATCTCATAACTAATATTACATATTACTTATTCATTTTAGCAATATTAGTAATATCAGATGAGCACAAGCAGGTGAGCAAAACTAGGTGTGTATGCGGTTTGCTTACTTTGCTTGTTTGGGTTACTCTAAGATGCACTGATTCCCTTAGCTGAAGTCTACCCTCTGTTTCAGCCAGCCTCTGACACCAAATCAAGATATTCTGTGATTGAGTGCTAACGAGGGCCAACTGGTGCGGAATGTAAAATAAAAGCTACAGGTAGAGGTTGGCCATCAAAACTCAGTGATGTCTTACAATCATCTTGGTTTGTCACTCTAAGATCTACTACAATGGATGTCTCAAACGTTCAATTTCTATGAGAAATCTTACTCTGTCAATAAAAACGCATGAAAATGCACTCCTCATCAGTAGTCAACATGCATTCAAATATTTAGAATTTCTTTTCTTGTAACTTTCACTGTTCTACTAGGAAAACATAAGCATATTTCCCCCCCCAAATGATTTTACATACTCTTTATGCTTACCTATGCTTTCTGCCAAGGTCATATTAGGTAGAGCACTCACCGGCTACTTTTAATAGTAGAATAATACTATTATTATTGAATAATACTTCAGTTGTACATCTTCTAATTCATGCAGTTATTCAATCAACCAATCATCTGGCAGCAAAAATATAACGGCCCTGATTCAGTGAGCCTATGACCAGTTTTGCCTCAGATTCTTGTTCTTGGCTGATAGGAGTGGAACCCGATGTGGTCCACTGCTGTTGAAGGTCCACCTCCAAGGTTTGACATGTTCTGCATTCTGAGATGCTTTTCTGCTCACCCCGTTTGTAAAGAGTGGTTATTTGTTCAAACTAGTCTGACGTCTCTGGTTAACACACCGTTTCTGCCCACAGAACTGCCGTTGACTGAAGGTTTTTTTCTTCACACCATTCTGTGTAAATTCTTGAGGTGTGTGTGTGTGTGAGTGTGAGAAAATCCCAGGAGAACAGCAGTTTCTGAAAAACTCAAACCAGCCCATCTGTTACCAACAATCATGCCACACTCAAAGTCAAAGAGATCACATTTTTCCCTAGTCCGATGTTTGATGATAACTGAAGCTCTGCATATTTTTATGCACTGCACTCCTGCCACATGATTGACTGATTGGATAACTGCATAAATGATCCTATTAAAGTGGCCAGTGAGTGTTTATGTGTTTTGTAATTTAATCTCTGGTTAAGTGTTGATGAGACTTGTGTGTGTGTCATCTGTGTGAATGTCTTGTGCCTGTGTAGGTTGGCTGTCACTACTTGACCATATGTTATGGCATAAGTGTAGAGTGTGTGTGTAGGCCATCTGTCGGAGAGTGGTGTGTGCCTTTGAGCAGGCATTTTTATTACATAGAATACTTGGCTTTGTATATTTGTCTGTTTTGTGTATGCAGCTTTTATTCCAATTTCCATTTTTGTGATTAACATCGTGACGGTTTTTGTGGGTTAATATTTTGGACCGATGTGATGTGGCCATGTAGTAACCAGTGATCCCAGTGTGCTTGTGCTTGGCAAGCCATAGTGTAAGTGTAGATCATAAACACCTGCACCATCAGCCCAATTAACAGCCCAATTAGCCTTAATCTCTGTCACAGGCATGAGAAATGGCAGCTGGGAATTGAGTGTCTGTTTCTGAAGGAGGAAGCTGTCATGATTGCATCTTATTGTGTATATTTTTGGTGAGTGTGTGTTTGTGTGTGAGAAAGAGACTTCAAGTAGTGAATGTGTTCTTGTGCTTGCACCTGCATTGTTGAGACAGTGTTTTTGTGTGTGTTTGGGGAGGGGAGTGTGTTTGTTATTTGGACACCAGACTACGTGCAAAGTGTTTTTCCACTGTAGGATAAGGAGTCTTACACTGTTTGTTTCGTAAACTATCAGACCCCTCAGACAGAGGAAGCACATGATCCAGAAAGAAAACTCCCAAGATTCTTCACTGCTGCCCCTACTATTCCCATAACCATGTATTGCACGCTAGCTAATAGGGACCTTAAGCAAGGACAGCTGTAGGGACGGCTATGGTAACCGGAACGAAATTTTTGTTCATGACGTAGCCGTGGAAACCAAAGTCACTAAGAAACAACTCTAACACTATGGCAGAGGGGTCGGAGTGTTTGACGGCCTTTGTTGGCTTAAGAAAATTAGTTAAAAAAAAAAAAAAAAAAGCAAGAGAAGAATTCTTTTATGCATTAACAGATAAATTAATCTCAGAGGAAGGGTTTGAATTGCTACATGGTACCGTATCTTCAGAAAAATGGATACATTTTATGTGTCATGGATCAAATTGCTCATTGAATTCATTGAAGGATTAACAAATTATCGCATGCGCGGTACAGCTCGGTTTTTCTTCCAGCCTCCGTAGCGTCCTTGTCGCGGTTGTTGCTTGAAATCTCTGATGTCTGTTGCGGCCTACAGTTAGAGAACTGAAACATATGGAAGACTTGCATTGACATAAAGAGCATACAGTATGTAACAGGGTGAAGGTCATGGCAAGTGTGAGGTGTGTGTTGTTGTGAAGTGGTGGAGGTTGCCACTAATAGCTGAAAGAAGGCGCCTCGGTTGCTATCAGTTACGAGGCGCAACGCACTGGTGTGACGAATTAATAGCTGTCGTCGCGCTTCTCTCCCCGTGGAGTTATATTTAGTGTCCTTATCACAAGAGTGCCACAGTGGTGCAACCGAGTTAAAGCAGATAGTAGCTGCCTGCTCTGGCCTTTTGGACTATCTTTCTCTCTCGAGTTGAGAAAGACTTGTTGCATTAACGTGACACTATTATCACAGGGTAGTTAAAATATACTGTTTTGAGAAATGGGGTATTCAAGACTAATAGAAGTTACAGTAGAGGTGTGTAAAAAGTAACCTTAACACAAAAATAAGGATGAATACGACAACCGCAGACACAGTAAAAGTACCAACTAACACACCATTAAGATTTTAACTTCTCATTAAACAGGGTAAATATGGCATGCTGGAGGGGAGTTAGGATAAAAAGGGTAGGAGCCTGCTTTCTGTGGTTTCCTCTTTCATTCTTCATCAGCGTCATTATCTGTCTTTCTTCTCTTCTCCTTCTCTGCTTGTTGGAGCAGGCCAGGCTGGTGTGTACCTCTCTGCCTCTCCCAGGCCTTGGGCTGAATTGAGTTTAAACCAGACTTTTTTGTTTGCCGTGGCATACATGACCTGGCATAAGGCTCCCCTCCAGTGTAAAAGGAAGACTGCGACAATTGGAAGAGATTAGAGAGTGGTCATGCTAACACATTTGCTAAAAACAATAGAAAGGAGGGAGGGGAGGTGTCACAATAAGGATGTTCGAAAGAAACGAGCCCTAGCTGAGGCAACTATCTCAAATCTATGGATAAAACACCATCCGCTCCAATCACTGCAGCTTTTCAGCATGAGGAAATGAACCCGTGCTGCTGCCTATGCACCGAACTGCCCACTCGACTGAACGTTTCTGTCATTACACGAGCAGCAGGAGGGCACTGATGTGTGCTGAGGTTTGAAAAAGGGCAAAGTGTCTCTTGTTGGTGAAGGGATTGGCAGAGAAGTCAGGCTGAATTAAAATCTCTGGCCCCCTTTTCATGAGTGCCGCATTTCTCTGTGGAACTTCATATCATTCAGATAATCTTTCACAGGGCCGGAGATAGACAGACACAAACATTTTTGAATCCAGACATGGTGATAATCCAGGCAACAACTGTCCCCAGTCTAGCTAGCCATCTGACACAGGAGTGTAACGCTTATGATGGTGCATGAGTGCATGTGATGTGGATTATGAAACTCTTAGGGTTGAGAAATGATTATGTCCTGAGGTCTCATCAATGGCATAGTAAGACAGTCCTTCCGGGATTTTACTATCGCAGAAATGAATGAAAATCGAGCAAACTTCAAGCAATATTCGGTGGAGCTTGCAATTTTGGAGCTTGCAAAAAAAGACGTCATCACAACACCGATTCGGCCAAAGCCTTCTTCGATTCATGTGCGTTGAACATGAAAATAGCTAAAACCTTGTGTTTACCGACAAACAACACTGCGAAAGACAATTTCATGCAATTGCAGTTTTGCTAATGCAAGTAGTTTTCCAAAAAAAAGCTCTGCAAATTGCATCACAAATTTTGAAAAAAACGTTTTTGACCGCAACAAGAAAAAAAAAAAACTGGGAAGAATGATGTGGAGCAAACTATTGCACACACTTAAAGACATATAGTGTTTTACTGGCTTCATGTCATGTTTCCTTTAAATACCAAGCAGGAAAGTGTGACACTTTAGTTCAAACCCCCAAAAAAAAAGCATGCACTTAGTTATTTTGATTGGACAATGTGTGCTTAGTCTGTCAAGTTTAAGTTTTGTTCTCCAAAGACATTTTTTTTTGGGGGGGGAATGGATGCTAAAGTAAATAATCCACCTCATTCTCATTCATTACACTCGCTAGTGGACCTGCTATGTAGAGGCTGTTTCACTGTGTGTAGTGACCTAACACAACCGTCACTGACAGGCTGAATCTACAGTCTGGACTTGAAAGATATCAGCCCTAGCCACAGTTATGACCTTGTTTCATGTCCAAAATAATCCACTTAAAAAAAAAATTCATAACAGTAAATAATCTGATGTGAATGCCAAAACTGAAACATTATATTAATGTCTTTTCATAAACACTAGTCCATGTATGTTTAGCCACCTCTGCTCACACTTTGACTAGCCTGTACACGCCAGTAATCACAAACTTGTTTTCTAATGTTTAGGCTCACGTTGTTGGTTGTAACCTTGTAGTTTATAGTTTGTCTCATGTGTAATAGTACCAGTGCTTAATGAATTGCTGTGTTCATGAATAAAGGGTCATTTTGTTGTAGGCCTCAATTGCACAATAAGGTGTTGGTCTCCTTGACATGCATATAAATAACACTGTGTCTCTCTCCACTTACACACTCTACAGCTGCACTGAATATTTCATGCCTTCTTTTAAAAATCCATTCCTCACTCTTATTCTCTTCCCCTCCCCCATTCACGTCTCTCCGTCTTTCTCTCTAAGCGGAGACCTCTTCTCGTGCAGCAAGTGTTGTCTGTGCGAGGGCTCCATTCCTTCACTGCCCCTGGCAACACTCTAATGGAGTCCAGGTCTCTCGAGTGTGAACACGCAAGAGAGTGAGAAAGGGAGAGTGAGCGAGAAATGGAATAAGAGAATATCCTCCCTTACCACCACATTAGTGCTGATTCACTGAGAGGAATGGGCTGGAGAGAAGCATCCATCAAGCTAAAGTGTGTTTGTGCTTCTGTTGCCTTAGTTTGTCATCATCACGATCATCTTTGGTTAGATTCTTTTATGAAATATAGCATTGCCAAGGACAGGCCGGAAATGGAAGGAGCCACTCGAGTGTTTTGAATGGCATCTCATTTTCTACACTGTATATATTCCAGAAGATAATGCCGAGCAGGTGCTGGCACTATTTCACCACAAACTGATGACTCGCAGTACCGTTATCGTTTTATTACAGTGATATGTTATTGGGGATAATGGCCCAAAGAGGCACATTATTACTATATGTTAATATCCTCTTATTCGCACTGACTTCCTCAGTACCTTTACAATACACTCCATTGGTTTTATTGATGCTTTACCACTTGTTCAGGTGGACAAAGACTAAACTGACATCCTAGTATTTTTCTGTGATTATGTTGGCAGGTGTTTGTTTGGACAGACATTTAACAGGAAATGAATGGTAGTTTTCAGAAATATTGGTATTTTTTATCAGATTGATATTGGTATAATTATAGTCCTTGAAACAGTTTTTGTCTTCAGAAGTTATTGTGAAGTAGTCCACCCAAAGATGCCTTTGTCTATGTCTGTCTCTTTTTTTCATCCATTCAGCTCATAAAATTTGTGATTTGTAATCATTGTAAATATCAATGTGAAGCATAAGTACTTGCTTGCAAGGCAAATGGTAATAAATTTGTGTTATGGAATTGAGCAGATTAGAGATCCTGATGGTGGACACAGCTGTCTAAGTTAACAGCAAAGCAGATGCTTAAATTGTAATAAATCTTAAGTATTGAGGAATTGGGAATTGTCGAGCATATTGAGAAATAAACTGAGTTCCTTTTTATTATAGCGCTTTCTCTGTCTCCTTCAGTTATTCAGTCATTCATGGTATCTGAATGCACTGTTTACTCTTGCGGTACATTTTACTCCTCTCTTTCATGTCAGTAAAAGCATGAGGTTCAAGCTCTCACACAAGGTACTCATCTCAAGCTGTCAGAATTTGAGTCCAGCTCCGTGTGTGGAGTCCAGCTCAGTCATCAAACAGCATGACCTCGATGACTTGGAGTGTAGCGTGTGCAAATTCCAGCCACTGTTCCACTAGCCTCGGCCATTTTCACAGCTCTCGTGCACATGTGCAGGCCAGGCTGAGGCGTATGGAATGTGACCCGTGTTTAAGAGCAGCCAAAGGCTCCAAAGGCCGTCCGGAGTTGTCTCTATGATCAAGTCTTTACTGTGTCCTAAACAGCAGTGGTTCCTTTGATGAACCTGTTGGAATGCACTGATCCTGCATGAATTTTTCCTCTCAAAATTTTAGCACCTATTAATCCTGATGCCCAGTGCTAAGCACAAACTCGCCTCACTATTATTGCTCGTCATTTCTGGTTTTCAGCTTGCTTGTGGCCACACGTGGCTAGTTTGTCCAAAGGCTCTTTCTCTGGGGACACAATCCAGCCAGAAATGTGACACACGCTAGTCCCTTTCACTTTGCTGCTCTGCAGGTGAACTGCAGGTGTTTGCTAGCCCAAAGCTACTGTCATCCGCTAGCAGACGTGTCTGAGGTTGTTGGACACTCAAAAGGCCTCAGGCCAGCCAGCTGCCTGTCAGCCTATCTAGGGCTGGCCAGATACAGTTCAGCTATATCCAAATAGTAATCCACAAAATATGCATTTATCAGAACTAAGGCATATGCAAGTCTTCAAACAATAGATAATTCGGAATTACTCGAAGTATTACTGGTTATTCATTTCCTATTGTGGAATTTTTCCCGATAGAATTTTGTCTTTAACTTTCTTACTCTCTTTGTGTGGAAACAAAACAGAATAAAGGATCTTAGATGTTTGTTTGGCACTCGTTTAATAAAATTTCCTGAGTATTGCTTTGGATGCCAAGTATGAACGTTGCGGAAAACCGTGCAAACACCCGACTGGGAGTGATCAACCAGATGTGACCGTGCTTGCATACACCGAACAAGCATTCCCGAACCTCACTTGTGGATGGCAGATGATTAAGGGGGGGTTCCTTAATTAGACAAATGATTTGCTCAATTAATTGTGAACCTGTGAGCATCGCATGGATTGCTGCTTTGGCTGCCCTAATTGACTGCTCTCATATTTAGGCTGGGCCGACAGGCTGGGGTGTGTGTGTGTGATGCTCACATGACCATGCCAATCTGCAGTCAAGTAGCTGTAGCCATTTCCTAGTGTGTGATTCTTGCTAGAGCTCACTATAATAATGGAGGCGTTTTCATATGATTCATTATACGTGTTTTATTATTCTTCAAATCTCTTAAATCGGTTGCAGCGTTGCCACCTGTTTCCTGCTAAATGACACCGAATAGGGTGTTTCTGTGCCCTCAATCTGCCTAGATGATATAATCAAATCCTTACTGCCTAGTAATGGATAAACATGGAATTCTTATGAAATATATTTGCTAGTGCTGCATGTTGATGGTTAAAATGATAATCATGAATATTTATCCCTATTATTCAGCCAAATATTAGGAAACTAAATAGTTTTACTGCACTTTCTCTTATCATTTAAGTTAACGAAAACATATTTATAAAACTCCTTCAAATCTATAACCTATTGATTCAAAATAAGACTGATCCTTAGTCTTATTAATCATTTTGTAAATTTTATTTATTTATTTTCCAAATAGCAACACAGTAGTAAATCAGTGCTGTTGCAGGTCATGCGTACTTGTCTGGTGAGCTTGAGTTTTGCCGTAACTGTAAAACTGTCATACTGTGATTGGTTAGACAGCATAAACATGAGAATGAGGGGGTTGTGATTTAACATGTCAGAATCAATAAACACTGATATTTAGTTAACCAATTAGATAACTTCGACTGCTCGCACCCGCGACACAGTGGGCTGTGCTTAATTAATTAAGGAAGCTGAAATTTGTGATCACAGTTAAATGATTTATGAAATGCAGTCTCTGTGTGGATCAGAAGTGGGTCATGTTGTGTAGGGGAGAGAAGAAAATGGGCACTGATATGATTTGTGGTCTCAGTGGCAGGAGGTTATTGAGCTGAACAGATTTAAATGTTAGCCTGCTGTGTTCCCTTTCTGTTACCAGAGCTCAAATAGGTTAGGATTTAGAAGAAAAAAAAAAAACTACAAGTGGCAGTTAAAGGATTATAAAAGGACCAGCAATTATTATAACAGGGCTAACAAGGATTGTTTTGATTATTTCTAGTATTTTCCTGAATCTCTCACCAGACAAGCTAGAGTGCTGAATTGTCAGCAGTCGCGTTCATACAGGGTTTTTTTTTGTTCCCCCCACCTGCATTCTTAAGATAACACTGGATTGACCCGCCCTTGATACTGCACCACATGGAAGCTCCTCTCCTTTATTCTCCAGGGAGTGGGTGGAGGCAGTAGAACTGCATTTACAGGCCTTCAGTCGTACTTCTGCAGGTGAGGCCGCGAAAGCTTTACTTCGTGTTTGCTCAGTGCTCATTGATTGCTGGGTAATCGCACAGCAGCACAAGACTGCTAAAAAGCTTTGTTGGGAGGCCTGTGTGAATAAACCATGAATCCCTTCGCCTTAGACAAATCTGGAATTGACCTGCAGATTGCCATGGTTTGTTACAGGGCTTGTCAATATTTTGCAGGATGTTTGATGCAATTTTTTTTGGTTCATATTCATATAAATGTCAAAACTCTTGAGTGGCTGCTTTTGCTATAGAGTTTCCTTTCTGTTGCACTGAAGTACTGGCTATAAATAGCAATGTCTACACTGCATACTAAATTTGTTATGGTGTAAGAAATTTTCTTCCGGTTTCCAGCAGGGTTCCAAAATTTAAATCCCAGCTAAGTTGCTTTTTTTTAATATGGATTTTAGATTTTAAATTGTTTTCACTGTCGAGCCAACCTACATTTTTTTTTATTCTGAGAAGAATGCGTATGACACACAGTTCTGCTTTGTGTATTATTTATTTATTTTTTTAAAGTTCTGAACCATCAGTTCCTATTGTAAAGCTGTATTCATGATGCACAGCAGGGATGCACCGAAATTTTGAAAGATAAGAAAGGCCAAAAACAAAATGTATAGAAAATGTATGCCACCGCCCCTCAGTGCTCAGCGCTCGGATTTCACTCTCGATCTAGCCGACGGTTATCGATGCATTGCAACGTTACTAGAGCCGCAATTTAAAGAACATTACTTTGACGCGGAGAAAAAGCGGCGTCCACGGGAAGTGATGCAGGCAGAGCTGGAGGTGATGAATACATTTGCTGAAGGATCGACACACAGCACAGAGCAAAGTGTGCCAGAGAAACGGGTGCATACAAGTGGTGATGAATTGATTTAAAAAAAAAAAAAAAAAAAAAAAAAATCTATTATTAATACAATTATACAAAAAACTATTTTAAAATTGGTTTTTGAATTATGTCCTGAATTTTCCTTTCGGTGCATCACTAATCCACAGCGGTTTTAATGAAATATTCACTAAACAAATAATCAACAGGGTATAGATTCTTGATTCTGTGTGACTCAGTGTTTCAGTGATTATACCCCTTGTCTGTGTTGTTCAGCTTTTTGTTGAGCTCGGAGGCTGTTGTGACTTCAGCCATAGTATAAAGGCCTATTCATGCTGAACATGAATGATTTGCGCACACAAAAAAAAAAACTAAACACACACACAGTACGAGATTTTAAAACAAATGCAGGAATCTATGCTAGAGCTGGGCGATATGGTCAAAAATATTATCATATAATTCGATATAGATATTTATCACGGTGTACATTCACATTTGGACATTGCACATTTTTTTGGAATTTCCAAGTTGCCAGCCATAGTACTTTGAAAAGAAAGAAAGATCAATCTTAAACAGTCAGGACAGTCTCTTCAGAACTGCACTGTGGGCCCAGAGACAGTCAAAGCAATGGGGTTTGAACTGTACCAAAAAGTTAAAATATTTTTATTTTTTTAAAGAGTTAATTGAGTGCAGTTGGATATGACTATTAAAAGATAAGATAATCGTTTTAAAGCTTAATAAGAGCAGTCGAGTATGTGAATATGTTTTCAGATCTATTTACATTCAGATATCTAAGAAGCTAAGAGGAATGATATTGTGTTGAAGTTCAGGGGAGAGAAAATGTAGAAAAGCTTTAGTGGACCATTTTTATCTTTGACTTAAAGTGAGAAAGACATGACTATCTATTACTGTAGTAATTTTTCTTGTCTTTCCTTGTCATCTATGACATCTCTGAATAATTTTCATGCAATTTGAACAAATGATCTCTTTGTTTGTTTATTATGAAAGACTCGTAACAAACTAACTATTAGTAAAGCTAAAGTTTAAAGGGAGGAAGGTTATGGTATAAAGGCGCTCTGGAACCACGTTAACTTATGCAGCATATCATGTCCACTCGTGTGTGTGGGGGAAAATAGGCAACACGGGTTTATATGCAACCTGCGGGGGGCTCTGACCGTTTGCCTGCTCGTGGGAGAACTGCAGAATGTGTTTACTTTGATGAGATGTAATAAACGAGGAGGCGGTGCAACTGCAAAAGCGGTCCGTCTGGTGCATGATGACGCTGAAGAAAGGTTCCGCTGATGTTTGTCTAAAGGTAGAATATAGGTTAAATATCGATAACTACTCAAAAGCTTATCATCGATATCGTGGTGGTGTTTTTTTTATCACGATAAATATCAATATCGTTTTATCGCCCAGCCCTAATCTATACGAACACCTGCACATCTGTAATGCTGTGCTGCAACATTGGGGTTTTTCATTTTTCCTAACTCTCTTGATTTTGAGATTTAGACTTGGGTCATGGAAAGCTCATGTGATAACTGTCAGCAGTAAGTAACTCTTGTATCTATGCACAAAGAAGTGTATGATAAACAACATAAGAACTACAAAAATATTAACTCCAAGCAAACTGTATTAGTGCTGAGCTGGACCAAAACTGGCAAACAGTGTTTTAGTGGAAATTCCAGTAAAATTATGGCACCACATAATTTAAATTAAACTCAGTAGACAATAAGAAAAGTTTATACATAGGCTAAACATGCAGCCAATTGGTGCTCAGAGTTGGTTGGTTCCTGGTAATTTGTCTGTTGTATTTTTAGAGATGGTGCTGCAAGCTCAGTAGCACTTTGAACTTGCCCACAGTCATTCTGATGTTCACTGCACAGATTTTGTTATTCTATTTTTATTCTGCAACTCTATAACTTATCTGAGCAGGTACTGCCTTCTTTTTTTAAGAATTGGGTGTGTTCCATATTGTACCATATTTTCTTTAATTTGTTGTTTACTTAGAAGAGGAATGATCAACTTGTCCCCATTGCTGATGTCTGTGGTGAACCTTTTCCATTTATTCCATCAGATGGTAGAAATGCACATTAGGATTGTTGTAAAGGACTGTGTTTACGAAAAGAATTGGGTTGGAATATTTTAATGACATTTACCTACATACCTTATGTATTTTTTTCCCTATCTACCCTTCTAATTTTTGTAGAGAGCTCAAATTCAACTTTATCTTAAACACATACTGTTGCTAGTGGTTTCAGAAAATACGGTGTCCTCCACTTATATTGGTGCCCTTGATAAATATGAGCAAAGAAGGGTGTGAAAAATTGGCTTAAAATGGGCTGTGGTTGGAACTTCCAGCAGGAAAGTGATCCACAACATGCTTCAAAATCAACACAAAAATGGTTTACTGACCTCAAAATCAAGGTCCTGCCATGGCCGTCCCAGTCCCCTGACTTGAAACCCATAGAAAACCTGTGGGGTGAACTGAAGAGTAGAGTCCACCAGTGTGGACCTCAAAATTTGAAGGATCTGGAGAGATTCTGTATGAAGGACTGGTCTCAAATCCCTTAGCATATTCTCCAACCTCATCAAGTATTATAGGAAACTCAGAGCTTGGCAAAGGGAGGTAGCACAAAGTATTGACTGAAAGGGTGCCAAAAATTGGTGTATGTATGTATGTATGTATGTATATATGTATGTATGTATATGTGTGTGTGTGTGTGTGTGTGTGTGTGTGTGTGTGTATGTATATATGTGTGTGTGTGTGTGAGAGAGCTCTAAAGCGCTTATGAAAGCTTTCATCAGTGTATGTGTGTATGCACACTATACAGACTATTCAAAGCCTATAACAAATTTTCTCACAACAACCATGACTATTTATGTCTTTTAATTATCTTTTACACACTTGCATCAATTCACAATGTTTTTGGTATTCTTATTTCATTTTTGTTTTTATGATAATGGCAAGAACCTTCTGGGCTAGTAGCAGCACTATCATACAAAACAAGGCAGCATGATGAAAATTTACTCATCCTTTTTTTTCTTCTTCTTTCTTCCAGGAATATATTCCAGGTGAACAAACCCAAGACTTTGTTTGTGTTACGGAACTTTTGAGAAAGGATGGACTGGGATGGTTCTGCCTCTATCACACCTTTCTAGATTCACATCGGACCTTCTCCCCTTCCTCCCAAATCGCCAACCACCTACAGGCCCTTTGCATTGTTGCCCTACAAAGATTCTGCATTTTGAGGTTTTTCTGCTAAGTGCACAAATGACTCTGTATTTAAGATTTGGCCACTAAGAGTATTGAATACACGCTCCCCATCCTCAAAAAATTAGGAAGTTGAGGACCTTTTTAAGTCCTGAATGTACTTGGATGGAATAGCAGCCCAGTAGCTTTCCAACTAGAGCTTCTGGGAATGGCAAGATGAGTGGCTTCAAACGATAATGATGGCAAAAAAACATGATGCTCGGGCACCAACCTACAACTTGGTTGTAGTAGGTTTGTCCGGGACTGAGAAAGAGAAAGGGCAGTGTGGGGTAGGAAAATCCTGCCTTTGTAATCGCTTTGTACGCCCCAGCGCTGATGATTTTTATTTGGACCACACCTCGGTTCTGAGCACTAGTGACTTTGGTGGTCGAGTGGTAAACAATGACCACTTTTTGTTCTGGGGTGAGGCATCACGACCATTGGAAGAGGGACCTGAATGCCGAATGCACGTGGTGGAGCAGACGGAGTTCATTGATGACCAAACGTTTCAGCCACATCGAAGCACTGCACTGCAGCCTTACATTAAGAGAGCAGCTTCGACCAAACTGGCCTCTGCTGAAAAGCTGATGTATTTCTGTACCGATCAGCTGGGTCTTGAACAGGACTTTGAGCAAAAACAAATGCCTGAAGGAAAGCTTCTTGTAGATGGGTTCCTTCTCTGTGTTGATGTAAGCAGGGGAATGAACCGTAATTTTGATGACCAGATGAAGTTTGTTTCCAACTTGTACAACCAGTTAGCAAAGACTAAGAAACCAGTTGTACTTGTCTTGACCAAGTGTGATGAGGGAGTTGAGCGATATATTAAGGACTCTCACACCTTTGCTCTAGCCAAGAAAAATTTGCAGGTAGTTGAGACTTCAGCACGCTCTAATGTCAATGTTGACCTTGCCTTCCTCACCCTAGTGCAGCTGATAGATAAGAGTCGAGGAAAACCGAAGATCATCCCCTACTTTGAGGCTCTGAAGCAGCAGAGTCAGCAGATCGCATCTGCTAAGGACCGCTATGAGTGGCTTGTCAGTTGCATTGTGAAGAACCACAATGAAACATGGCCCAACATCAACCGCAGAATGCAAACTTCCCCTGAATACAAAGACTATGTCTTCCTTGAGGGTACTTCCAAAGCCAAGAAATTATTTCAACAACATGTGCACAGGCTCAAACAGGACCACATAGAAAAACGGCGCAGGATTTATCTAAGTACACTTCCACAGGCTCTGTGTACTTTAGTACCGGATTTAGACGAGATTGACCACTTGAGCTGGTCAGGGGTACAGAAGGTTCTGGAGACAAAGCGTGGGTTCTCACAGTGGTTTGTTATATTAGATGACACACCATGGGAAACTACTCCACATATAGATAACATGGAAGATGAGCGAATACCCCAGGATCTTTTGGAAACCCCAGCTGCAGAAGTCATTTATGAAAGTCATTTAGAGCACCTGAGGAATGAGAGAAAACGAGCAGAAATGTGTCGAGAATTCAAAGAGAAACTGGTTGCGTCACCATTTGTCACTCCTGGCAAGCCTTGGGAGGAGGCCCGCAGCTTTATAATGAATGAGGAGTTTTACCAGTGGCTGGAGGAACCAGAGTATCTGGATATGTACAACAAGCATCAGAAGGAGATTATTGACCAAGCCAAGGAGGACTTCCAGGAGCTTTTGCTGGAGTACTCTGAGCTGTTCTATGAGCTTGAGGTGGATGCTAAACCCAGTAAAGAAAAAATGGGTGCCATTCAAGAGGTTCTTGGAGAGGA
Organism: Stegophilus panzeri; assembly: GCA_024331685.1. Taxonomy (NCBI): domain Eukaryota; kingdom Metazoa; phylum Chordata; class Actinopteri; order Siluriformes; family Trichomycteridae; genus Stegophilus; species Stegophilus panzeri. Next base: position 10,077,594 of record JANDJT010000071.1, on the reverse strand, counting down.
ACAGAGATTTAAGGCCCTTCAAAAACTTCAAGCAGAGAGGGATGCGCTAGTACTCAAGCATATACATTTTGTCTACCACCCAACAAAAGAGACCTGTCCTAATAGTCCTTACTGTGTAGACAGCAAGATTGAGCAAATCTTGGCCACAAGATTTCCTACTCGGTATGCATTTGATGGCACCTTAAAGTCCCAGTATGGTGAGGGAAAAGTAGACAGGATTAATCTTGTAATCCTTGGAAAAGATGGACTTGCGAGGGAGTTAGCCAATGAGATCAGAGCAATGTGTACCAGTGATGACCGATATACACTGGATGGAAAGACATATGAGCTGGCTCTGCGGCCTATAGAAGGCAATGTACGTTTACCAGTTAACTCTTTTCACACACCTACTTTTACTCCACACGGATGCCTGTGTCTCTACAACTCTAAAGAATCGTTGTCCTATGTTGTTGAAAGCATTGAGAAACTTCGAGAATCAACCATTGGACGAAGGGATAACAGCTTAGCACTGCTCCCCATGTCACTCCTATTGGTCACCAAGAGAGGAGTTGGATCAATTGGGGATATTGGGGGAGAAACTGCCCAAAGTTTAATAATACAAGGGCAGCAGGTTGCTGGGAAACTGCAGTGTGCTTACTTGGATCCTGCTTCCCCAGGTGCAGGCTATGCACGCAATCTAAATGAAAAGCAGATCAACCAAGTCCTAAAAAGCCTCTTGGATGTACAGAGACCTCTTTGCAGTCTTGGAAGTAGCTCCCCTCCTTTACAGGCGCCACGTGCCCGTTTTAGAGACTCTCATGCTCAACAAACTTCAGAGGCTGATTTACATGTTGTTATGTGCATCATGTGTGGAGATACTTATGATGTAGACCAACTTTTATCACCATTCTTACATTCTCAGCACTGTAGACCTTCTGCCAACCTATCTAGTGGCACATCAGTGTTGTTAGACCTTACTATTGGTAGCCAAAGGCAAACCATTGACCTAGCTGTGCTATCATATCATTCTACTTTTTCTTTACGCAAGAGCCGTTTAGTGCACGGATACATTGCAGTGTACTCAGCAAAACGCAAGGCTTCCCTAGAAACACTGTGCGCCTTCCTTTGTGAAGTGCAAGACATTATTCCTGTGCAGCTGCTGGCAGTTGGGGAGAGTCAAGCAGAGCTAACAGAATCGGAGGTAGCCCGTGATCAACTGGTCGAAGGGGAGGAGTTGGCTCATGAAATTGAGGGCCGTTTCAGTTCTGTTGTCTGTGGACCTGGTGGGGTAGTGGGTGGTTTGCATCGAATAGATCTCTTCCAGCCCTTCTTAAAGGAGGTAGTTGAGAAAAGGACCATTGTAGAAGCCACTCATATGTATGACAATGTAGCAGAGGCCTGCAGTACCAATGAGAGTGTCCATTCGCCTCGTTGCGGGTCACCAAGTGTCCCCTTGTTGGACTCTGAAGATGATGTCGAGCCCTCACCACCTTACCCCATCTATAGAGATGATAGCACTTTGACTCATGGCTTTAAGTTTTCTGACCTGGAAAGTAGCGACACTTTCAGTGTCATTTCTGAAATCAGCACCTTTGAAAGCAAGCTTAACAACAAAGTTCCACCACAGGTGCGACCCAAGCCTACAGTTACATTTGGGAAAGTTAGTCTTGGCTCCTACATGGACCATGGAGGTAACAGACGTTCATTACCTTCAGTCACATGGCCACCAAGCAGTGATGGTGGTTATGATCCTTCTGATTATTCTGAGCCAGTGGATGCTGTGCCTAAGCCCCGCCCCACAGAAGAGGAAAACATTTACTCAGTCCCACACGATAGCACCCAGGGTAAAATCATTACCATTCGCAATGCAAATAAGAGTCATTCTAATGGTGGGGGAAATGGCTCAGACAGTGAGGCAGACAACAGTTCACTAGAGCGCAGGCGCAATTTGTCTACTGTTGGAATTAAGCCACGATTATACCGTGATCGCTCTAAGCGACTGGGCAAGTTCAGTAATTTCCGCACAAGTTTCATTGGCAGTGACGATGAGCTTGGAGGTCCACCCAAAACCAAAGAGGACGAGATGGGGATACAGAAAGGGGACAATTCGCTGAATGAAGAATATGAGGACCCTAAGAGAAACAAAATTTTGAGGAGTCTGCGCAGAACTGGCAAAGTAAGTTTCACCCTGCATATGTGCAGTTTTTTTATGATTGAATAAATGCTCTTTAATGTTTGCCATTATGAGAGGAACATTCCATGTTTGCTTTTGTTTTGATGAAGCTGTACACTGCTGCAGCTTGTATTAAGCCAGGTATTTTTCTGAACATTGGTGAAATCAATTTGTAGCTTTGAAATGGAAATTGTATCAAATAATACTCAACATAATTAGTTAATTTGTTCCATATGTTTTCATTAGCCTTAGCTTGATTCGAGAGACATTTCTACTATGGTATTCCATGAGTTTACATGAAAGTAAAGACGAGGCTAAATGCTTTCCCTTTTCCCCTCAGGAATCTGGATATTGGCTTTGAGTGTGCTAATGCTAGCCTTGTGTTTGAATTAAAAGGCATTACCCTTACTCATTACCTTATACTGAAGGCTACAGTTTGTAGTTTCAGGTTGCATAGCCTCATAGCTAAATAAACAAATATGTAAATAGATTCTCAGGTTTTAATATTAAACATTTCTGTTAATAACGGTCTCGTGATAAAAATGAATTTCCCTTTGTTAATTTCCTAGTCTATGACATGAACACTTATTCATATTTTAATGGCTCATAGTTACTTTATGCATTCAAGTACTCTGCCTGAATAATCATGAGTCATGTTTATAAAATAGGGATCTGCCCTGAAAAATGCTGGGCAAAGCCGCATATCTTTAACATGTATCATTAGTCCTAAAACTTTGTTGTCCTAAAAATTGTTTAAAAAAAATAATCAGACTTTTCATTTTAGTTTATGCACTGTTGACAATGTAGTAACATGAGGTGCAAATTTGACGTCATATTAATACTCTAATATTTCGCTATAAGTTAATTGGATCTTGAAACCATGCTTATGATGACATCTAGCTGTTTGGGTCACACTACTGAACTCTGCTTTTCAAATGCAGCTCTGTCAGCATGACCAATAATACCAAAGTCCTTTAATGAATATATTTTTAAAAAATATTATTATTTTTCAAATTTATTTTACTAAAAGCTGTATGGGTGTAGTGAGGCATCACAGTGCAAAAACATTGGCAATGTGCAATATTAGCATTTTATTAATTATGCATTTAATAAAATTGCACTGTTTGAACATGAATGGTCCCAATCTGGATATCTCAGTTATAATATATAGAGTGCATGCTGGTCACATGATTGCCTTCTTTCATCGGAGAGCCTGCACCATTTCCAGTAATCATCTTCACTTGTGAAGTGACAGATAGCCCAATAGTTATAACAGTTAAAGCAATGGTACACTTTAAACAGACAAAAATGTATGTAGTTTTGCATTGTTTATGATTTCCATCATAATTTTCTTCATTCAAATGTTCTAAATATTCGGAGAATCGAATTGAATCAAATTGTGAAGCCAGTATTGTTACACCCCTAAAACACAAGCTTATCGTTCTCTCTCTCTCTTTCTCTCTCTCTCGCGCACACACAAAACTGTGTTGCTTTATCCTGGATTAAGGCGAAGCTTTGACCCATGTTCTAATCACAAATTACAAACCTGGAGCAGTAGCCTGGTGATTTTCCCTCCAAATTTACCTTAGCAAACCAACTGCCATTTTAAATGCCCCTAAGGTGGAACACATTTGAATGCTAGAACTGGTTTGACAGACTTTGTGCCTGTGTCCAGCCCAGTCAAGCCTTACTCTAGGCTTGGCTTGAACTATTTTGTTAGTGTGGTGAGCATTGTATGACTAGCCCTGGTTTTGTATTGTAGTTGTTACTCTGACAATGCGTCAGGTTGCCTGAGGAGATCAGTCGAATGAAACGAGGAGGAAGAGTGAAGTGATTTGAATAAGAATCAATTGAATTTGTATACAAAACTCAAAAATGGATATCGACGCTCGAAGCAGATTTTATTTTTTCGAGATCATTTGAAACAGCTGTGTGACGACATGCCCTCCCTTCATCTGGGATATGATGGAATTCAGTTATAAGTATAATGTGTATGTTGTTGCAGTCATATCTTTTGTGTTTTCCAAAAGAAATGGCAAAGATTCATATTGCTATGAGCACGGGTGATAACATGAGGGCCAAGAACAGTGTAATGTCCAGTTCCTTCTTGATTCTGCTTCAGTGGGGTTATAATTGAGCCACTGTTTAAATCGTGTTTGTTGCATCAATACCCTATGGAAAAAAGGCCAGTAGCCTTAAGGAGAGCTGTCCTGGGTTAAACTATTCAGCCATCCCCTTAAGCCCTTTCCTGTATTGGGTTGTCATTATATATACACGCACACACACTAGGGCTGCACAATTAATTGAATATCGATCACGATTGCGATTTTGACTGCCCACGATTAAATGAACATGATCGACTGCGATATTGCCATTTAAAGTTCGTCCTCCACTCATAGAAAACTCCACTGCAGATCAGATCAAGCGCTTCCTAAATTTGCAGCCAATCACCATAGAGTGGCGCAGGGATGACGTCATTTTGTAACGCCAAAACCCGGAAACG
>JANDJT010000071.1:10047843-10067013 GCA_024331685.1 Stegophilus panzeri | reverse complement strand
GGAAATGGGCATTTTCAATGCTTGTGCTATTTTCTTATAACCACTTCCCATTTTGTGAAGCTCAACAACCTTTTGCCGCACATCACATTTATATTCCTTGGTCTTACTCATTGTTATGAATGATGAAGGGATTTTGGCCTATGTGTTATGTCATATTTATACCCCTGTGAAACAGGAAGTCGTGGTTGAACAATTTCCTGTTCCTAGTCATCCAGGTGTACTAAAAATTTGTTAAATGTCAATGGGAATATACTTCAAATATGTTTTTCTCATATGAATTCATAGGGGTGCCAATAATTGTTGCACACCTATATCTAACAAAAAAATTTTGTTTTTTTTTTGTTGTTGTTTTGTTTTGATAAACCTGTATTGTTTGCAATTGACTGATTATCCATGAGAGCAGAGTATTTTTGTGAATCAAAAGGTTAAACAATAAAAACAATTTTTCAGAGCCGCCTTTGCTCATATTTACAAAGGGTGCCAATATTAGTCAAGGGCACTGTATATTCAGAGCTGTGCCAGTTACAATCTCATTGGCTATCCGTACCTCCATGTGTATGCACTTCTGTGCCCCGGTTTTATCAGTCCCTTAGGAAATTTTTTTAACATTCTGACAACGCTAAGCTTTTTCAGAGCAAAATAAAGGGACTGAAAAAAGCTTGACGCTCTCGTCACAGCCTCATGCGCTCTGGAAGTCTGGCTTGAGTGACTGAAGGCTAGTTCACACAGTGCTTTTTTTTGTCATGTGCCCTATCACAGAACAAATACCTTTCCATTTTAACGTTCAATTGAGACACTCTTTCCATTGGACATGACGTTCCTCGTGCAGCTGATTACTTCTTTTTTTTTTTTTTTTTTTTCTTTTTTTTTCCTCCTTTCATTTCAGTCTCTTTGCACCTGGGTGACAATAGCATTGACCACACAGTATAGCTATTTTTCAATATATAGAAGTGTGCATGACTAACATTCACAAATCCTTTGTTTAACAACATTAACTAAGTTAGCCAACTACCAAAGCAGAGCACTGTGCTAATGCTGCTAGCAGTAACTATTTGACTTTAGTAGCTATCAATATTTGCTAACAAGCTAGCTAGTCTTAGTTTAAGCATTATACAGTGTAATTAAAATCAAGCACTAGTGAGACGGCTAACATTATATTTTGTAAACCTGTTGCAAAGGCCATTAGCATGCTGTCTAACCTTAGGCTAGCTATTCTATTGTGTAAACCAGTAGCTAAGTTGCCAACAGCCTAATTAACATTTGGCTGACTACTTTATTGTATAAACCAGTAGTGAAGATCTTTAGCATGCTGAGTAATATTAGGCTGACTATTACATTGTGTAAACTAGTAACCAGGTTTGCTAACAAGTCTCATGCTTCCAGATTGATGACTTAATCAAACTACAGGATAGGTGGAAATAGTCATTTATTATTATTATTATTATTATTATTATTATTATTATTATTATTATTATTATTTTACCTCTGTGCAAATCACCTTTCTTTTTTTTCTTTTTTTTTTTTTTTAACTTGTGCACTTAGGTGAAGTGAAGGCTTTATTCAAATCTCAAATACTCAATAAACATAAATATGCTGTTTGTTCAGTCCCACTATCTCATGTAATGTTAAACTGTATTGTAATTACATCTGGCCGAACGTGCAGTACAGAATGGTGGTGTAAAATGGATGAACAGTCACTTACACTATGCAGATGTTTTGCATACGTGTCACATCCAGTGTGAATTCAAGATAATAGCAAGCCATGATGTATCCAGATGTTTGTGATTTGTTTTTTGTTGTGAGCCTCTTTCACAGTCACCTTCCATTTCGTCACACGAACTGCAGCCTGCGGTTGGTCTGTTTCTTTTAAATAGCCTCTTTCTGTGAAAACCTGTTTCATGGACATGCTTAGGATCGAAACTACTAGCAATTCAGCGATCAGTCACAGTGAGATCTGATTATTATGGTGTAGGATGTTCTGAGATTTTGAGTGATATATATCCTCTCGGATTGAGCTCTGTAGTAATGCGGCGTTTCTGTAGCTTTCGGTTTGGGATGGACATGTGTTAATCACATCTTTGTGTGCAGACAGCAGAGATATGATTTGGGTCAGTAGCATTAGCGTGGTTAGCTTGCAGGGATTAGGGTTGTCCATGGGTAATGAGTTCACTGGCACACACATGGGCCTTTAGTGTAATTCTCTGTGTTGGGGGAACAGATCGCAGTTCCTTTCGGAAGGCAGATGTCCAACACTATCTAAAATGAATTAGTAAATAGTGAGCCATGCACAAATGTTGCTCCACAGTGTTTTTGTGGTTGGTGCATAGACTATTATGATATGCCACACTCTCTGGTTAAATGTCAGCTGCATGCATAGTTTATAGTCTGCTATCACCTTATATATCTCTGACTGGAAATGGAGAATCTCAATTTTGTGTGGTTTTGCCTGTGAATCACATGTAAACCCCACCCATTGGAACAAGCAATTTTTACCACTAGGGGGCATAAAGAAATATGGAGGGGTTTTCTTTCTCTCCATTGTAGTCATGTGTGTATGTATGTGTATTTGTGTGTGTGTTTCTGTAATAGTATTGGGATGCTGAGCCTTGTGCTGTAATTTTCTGCTCAATAGCTTCCCCATAGAGATCAATATCTGAGAGCCGGAAATGAGCCCAATCTTGGTCTCAGTTCATTGCTGGAGTCATTGGGTGGAGCCCACTGTTACAACTGGCCACACTCTGATGCACTGATAGCAATGATAGCAACGCACTCACTTAAATACACCTCCTTGCTTTCTTAATTACCACATCTTCCACATATCACTACAAGCTATTTAGATGCAAGTTTAAATTCGTTCATGGCACCTCCGTGACTGTGACAGAAGCAGACATCCTTCTGGCTGTCGTGATTGTAAATGAATACATTTCAGAATGAATGCGTGTAGAAAAACAAAGCAGTGTTGTGTGGGGAATTTGCAGCACGCTTAGCAAAAGTTCAGTGTTGTTCACTGAAGCTTTTTTTTTTTTTTTTTTTTAAATCATCCATATGGTAGGAAATAATTCAGATGTTTTACAATTAACTAATTACAGAGGACACAAATTAGATCATGATTAATGTGCACTTAATTCTATGGCCCGTGTTTTGCTCCGTATCATTCAGGCAAACCACATTACCCCCTCTGATTGCCCTTTCTTAATGATCAGGATTTTGTAGCCAGATGTGCTTAGTCACAATTGTGACGAAGTGTGTTTTTAACACACACCAGCACTGTTTCTCTTTTAGTTCATTATGAAAGTAAGCACAGACCCTGGTATTGAGACATTACTTCACCCTAAGATTGGACTATACTGTTTTATTTTTTTTATCTGACATATGACTTCTAATATGATGTACATGTTAAGGAGAAGCTGTGTTGCGGTTTTACTTCTTTTATTTTGGTTATCAATGCCCCTCTCTTTCATACTACTAAGGCTTTGTCTACCAATTGTTCCTAAAGCTTCCTGTTTTATTATTTTTTTTATACCCCTTTCTTGTTCTCTCTTTTCCTCCCTTTTCCCTTCAGTTCATCTTATTTACTGTCTTTCTATCAACATGTTCTATCATGTGTGGGCATGCTTTATATAGGCTGACATAAAGGCCAGCAGGCTTTGCCATTCTTTCAGCATGGTGACCTTGTCACTAATGGGAGTGCTACCCTGAGAGAGTATAACATTTGGATGCCGCTTAGACTTTGTATTAATTTGCATGTCAGGTGATCTGATCAGAAGTGGCCAGTGGTAAGTACAGGTGTGTTTAGTAAAATGTTTTCGTATGGGGTCAGGAAGTCGTATATCCAAGTACATAAGGATAGAGTCACAAAAACCTTTCTCAAGTAAATGTACTGTTACCTTAAAAATGCGATATCCAAATAACAACTTGAAGAAAAGTATGAAAGTGTCCACTGGGGACTATTTAAAATAGGGCATTACTCATGTATACAGAGTTTTTAATTATGTTAATATTTGAGTTAGTCTGTGTTTACATGAATCATTGTATATATTGATGATGATAATGCGTCTTTATTGTTCACGTATACATTACAGCACAGTGAAATTGTTTTCTTCGCATATCCCAGTATGCCAGGAAGTTGGGGTCAGAGTGCAGGGTCAGCCATGATACGGAGCCCCTGGAGCATAAAGGGTTAAGGGCCTTTCTCAAGGGCCCAGCAATTGCAGCTTGGCAGCACTAGGGCTAGAACCCCCGTCCTTCCGATCAGTAACCCAGAGCCTTAACCGCCAAGCCACCACTGCCCCCCCCAAGCTACCACTGCCCCCCCCAAGCTACCACTGCCCCTATGACAGTTTATTTGTAACTAAAGAAAATAATGAGATTTCTAATCGTATTATAATTTTTTCTTTTAATTTACCAGTGGTAATCTTCCATCTTCAGCCTGTCTAGATGCATATAATTAGATTAGTATATCTTTTTTAATTGTAGCTCCTCATATACATTTATACTACACTCCAAATTTCTTTACACACTACATATGTTCACTACGTAGGGTATAACAATTTAGTGGTGTTATAGAATCTGTATACAGTGCACTATATATTCCATAGACTTTAATTTGGAATTCAGCTACAGAAAGAAATGCCCTTGTAATGAAGGAAAGAGGAAAATGTCAAAGGATTGACTGGTTAGCAACATTATTTGTGAAATCCGATCCCGGAGGACACAATTGCTGCACATGAAAATACAAGGTATAAACAGCTCTCAGCTGCCTACTTGTGATTTAATACCAGGTCTGAACAGGACCATAGATGTAGGCTGAATTACAGTGCAGGCTGGTATTGTGGCAAAGGGAAGCAGCAAAGTAGTCCACTCTTGCATATGAAGAATTGGCGTACGCTTGAGTGTGCTTCTGAAGAGGTTGTGGATTTTGTGTGGTCCAGATATGGGCCAACACATTGCTTGTTTATCAGCATTTGCTCAGTGATACTGCTGAAATGCCATGTATAGTGTGTAGTTCAAGGAGGATATGCATAACATGGCCACAGGAAATGACCTCGATTTGAGGGTTATATGTGCTGCTCAGGAAGCTGTGCATCAGTGGTGCTAAGGGCACAGTGAGCTTTTGACCCCTATGTGAGCACAGAGACTTCTCCTTCTGTCTCTGCGTGACCTTACATTCGCTGATATTTCAAGAATAATGGTGCTTGATTATGACACTCACTTGCAGAGAGAAAGAGAGAGAGATATGAAGGAGGACTTCCTTGTATTGTCCTCAAGCCGACAGTTTCAAGCAGGATGCAGTGTCTTTTCCCCTCCATTCTCTCTCTTTCTCTCTCTCTCCCTCACTTTTCTGAGAACTACTCCTGAAACATCAGGAAATACCAATTGTTATGGATATTGATGAAAATACAGAGGAATATGAGTAGTTATAACATCTGAATTGGGCTTTTTTATTTTTAAAAGCTATGTGAGGCTGTTTTGTGTCTTAGTTGACTGCAGAAGGGGGAAACCGAGTTTACGGTTAATTTTTGTCACTCAGCCAAGTACTTTTTGTGTGTTAATTTTCGTTGCAACACCATTCTCTCTTATAAAAGGTTAAGAAACTCTTCATGCCTGGCGCACACTAGATGAGATTCCTCTCTGTTGGAAGAGGTGTCCCAGTTTTAGGCTGATCTTAAACAATTACCGTTCCTATATTATCCTGTGGTGTGAGATGTATAAAATCCAATCTTATGGTCTCACAGTCCATGCTCAATAATAAAGATTCAACATCCAGCAGTGGGGGAAATGCAGACCCTTATATGGGGAGAAAAAACATCTCGAAGCATGCGTGAAAGATGGATAACAAATGACAGCCGAGCTGTAGGGGTTGCATAGACTGGTCAACTAACACATTTACTTGTTGCTGGAGTGTCTAGATGTCATCATGTCAGATGGTAAAGAAATGCAGGCAGACAGTTAATCTTCCATCTAAGAAAGGCTGGTCATTGAGCTTTAAGGAGAACTCTGTCAGGGCCACAGGTGTTTTGATCTGAAGGGGGAATTCTACAAAAAACAAACAAACAACAACTTATGAAACCCCTGCCTTTGAGTGTCAGGATAACTGAACTGGACTCTGGTGAGCATAATCTGAAAGTGTGTGGCGTTTTTAATCACAACAGTACTCGTAGTGTGGAGGGGTTGATGTTTAAAAGACAATCCAGCAGAGAAAAAGTTAAATGCGTCATTCTTTGTGTGGGATTTTCTCATTTTCTTTGGTTTGTGTCCCAGACATCGCATAACTGTTATACCACATTTCCTGCTAAAACTTGTTTAAAGGATGGTTAAAGTTTGGACCATCAGTTGTTGTGGGCAGACTTTGTTGTCATTTTCTCCACCTCACCTCAGGTTTATAATAGTTTTGGCTGACGTTAAGAGTTAAAATGCTAATTCAGCTTGACAGGACGATCCGGAGTATGTGAATCAGTAGAGGAAATGTTCATTAATGAAAATAAGGAATAATGAACTGTGAATTAGTCATTGTGGCAAATTATTTCCTGGCATATTATTTCTTCCTTTCACTGATGTATTGCTTTGTGTGACTTCATGTTGCATGGTAAGCTGCACTGGCATCCAGTCTAGTAATCACATCACATGAGCATAAAAAGCAGTCAGATCTTAATGTCATGGTTGGTTCACCCTGCTGGGCGTTATTTTGCCACAGTGACTCACACTGATATTTTCCATTGCATTTCGCCTCAGACTGCTTTTTCTGTCACTGTCTTGCTCTGTCTTACATTCCTTTTTCCCCCACTCATTTTTACCCGTTGTCTTCTGTCATGACATATAGATGTGTGAAAAGGACCCTATCAGGTCGCTCATACACAAACTCATAGGCTTCCTGCCCCAAGGCTCCATAGAAAAGGAAACTCAATTGGGAGCAGGTGGCAAATCAATGTGCTTCACTACTACACCGAGATGCCTTGTTTCTGAATTTGTCTTGAGCAGTCCGTCACTCCGGAAGTGTTGTCGGCACCTGAGGGTCCAGGCTGTGAATGCCTGGGAGAATAAACACTAAATGATATCATGTTTGTGTACTGTTTTCGTTGACATGATTTTTATTGATGTGTTTTGATTGGCTAAACTCTGCAGGCGTTTTGTGATTAGAGGAATGGAGCATTCTGTAGTATCACCTTCCTGTAATAGGAAGCTTGAGCATCTGTAGTGCTTGACAGAAACAAGGAGGAAGTTGAATGCATACTGTGTGCTATTTAAACTCCTGAATTAATGCTGTCTAAGTGTTTGCCTTGTCATCTAGTCTAAATAGATTTGATGCCTTTGCTATTTGTGACAGAGAGTCCAGGAGAGCATGATTAGCTGTAGCAAGTGGTAGGACATTCTTTACTCTCCTTGTCCTCAGAACAATGGAAGCCAATCGTGGGTATCTGTTAACTCGTGTATACAAAATAGGGAAGTTGGCACACTTCTCCAAGCATGGTGAGTTCTAAAAAATATGTAGCTTCATACATTTGGGCTTTGCCCTTCCAAGTGGTTTCTTTTGTGCAATGGGGAGAACTTGGTAGCTCCAGGGTCTTAGGTCTGTTACTGAGCTCCGGTTTCTGTCTGTATGGAGTTTTGCTTGTTTCACATGTCAGTGTGGGTTTCTGCCAGATCCTCAGGTTTCTTCACCTGTTCAAAAAACATGCTAGTAGGGGGAATGGCTTCTCTAAATTGCCCCAAGGTGTAAGTGAGTGTGATTGCCTGCGATGGACTGGCATCCAGTCCAGTGTGTATCCCTGCCTTGCAACAAGATCCACATCAACCACAGCAAAATTAATGCTTTCTCTGTTTTTGTACTCTCTTTCAGGTCTGAGCACAGAGGGAATCTACAGGGTGAGTGGCAACAAGGCTGAGATGGAGAGCATTCAGCGGCAATTTGACCAAGGTGAGGCATGCTACTGTTCACATGTTCATTCTCAGTCAACTTTTTAAGAGAACAGATTTAAAGTGCCCTGCAAATATCCCTAAAAAACATGATATAAGAGAGACCAAGTAGACTCTCGTAAGTAGCCGTCATACAAACTGCTTTTAGCATGCATCCTGTTTATATCCATTTGTGGTGTGTATTCTATGAGCCGAAACCTATCAACTGAAACCTACAATAGGCAGTTGTTTTGGCTTTTACAAATAAAAATAATAAGTATACTCATATAACATTTTGTGACCTGAATTGTTTTCAGTCTCTTATTATAATGTAAGCTTAATATATTTTGTATTAAAATGTCAAAGGCTGGTATCCAGGATGAGACTTCCTCCTCTAATTGCATCAAATAATCTATTTGGTCATAGTTTTGATCAATCTTGCCATCTTGGTACTTTTCATCATTGTGCTAATTAAGCACAGAAATGTCCATAGGTTCACCTTTGTGCACAGCATCACTTAAGCAAGGAAAGTAAACACGGTTGGGTATTGAAACGTTTTCATTTTGCTGTTTGTTCTTTTAGCAGATGTGTCACACTTTGGGTATAAATATAGATATGGATATTTGGAGCACTAAACAGATATAGATAGTATTGTGTGACACCCCTAAACAACACACAAGTGGTGCTTTTTTTTTTTTTTTTTTTTTTTTTTTTTTTTTTTTTTTTTTTTTAAATGAACTGCAGCAGTGGTCATCAACTCTGGTCCTGGAGATCTATCTTTCTGAAAACTTTAGCTCCAACCATAATCGTGCCCACCTGACCATCTAATCATTGTCTTAAGAAAACAGGCGTGTTAGATTTTGTTTAGAGATGAAACCTGCAGGAAGATAGATTTCAGGGAAGAGAGTTGGTGCCCTCTATATTCCAGTATATGTACCCTATATGCAATATATGACCCCTACACCTATACCCCTGGAAACACTGGAAGAAGAAGTTGAAATGCCAAGACTGTCAGGATTGTGTGTGAATTCTGACTCTGACAGTTCCTCAAACTCAGCTACATCACTTAAGTTCATAAACGATCTCAACTAGAGATGCATGGGACTTATTTGTTTAATCCTGCTCACAGTTATTATTTTTGTTTGTACCCACCAGAAATGGTCCTGTTTCCCAAAACATACACAAACTAGTAGCGTAGTTTGATCGACTACAACCCTGACCAGGCAGTTACTAAGGATGAATGAATGACTGAATGAATGATGCAACTCTATTCTCAACCAGCTGCACTGTGAACCATTCTGGCAAGCTTTCTAGTGTGCCTTTTATTCATATTTGTATCCATTTAGTATACATTATCTGTTCATTCCCAGTAATGTATTCATATTTAGTTAGATCCCTAGTGTTGTTAAATTCTATCATCCCAGCCCAAAAACTGTTCTCCTGTCATAAACAATAATTGCCAGAAAGACAGCTTTTTTTTGCTGTGATTATACTTGTACATGTGCTCCGTACAACAAAATATTTATCACAGCTTTGAAGGAAGCCGTGGGCACTGCTGGAGCAGTAAGGGATAAGGAGCTTGTTCAACAGCTCAACAGTGGCAGATTTGAAGTGCTTGAGTATGATCTGTTAGAATAAATGACTCGTGCACGCACTGCATATGGTTGCTTTTTGACTTCGGTATAATCTGACCAAAGCACTTTTGAAATCTCCTGTATCTGCAGTTGAAGGCTTCTGAGCAAATCACATTTATATCGATAAGAGCACTGTGCAGCTGTTCTGCTTAATGAACCTGTAGTTATGTACAGCTATCGATTCAGCTCAGAGTCTAGATGGCTTATTATGTGGATTCTATGCACTAGTTAATCTGAGAGTGTGAATGCAATACAGTACCGATATTTAATTGTCATTTTGAGACCTTTCTGCTTCTGCATCAGTTTATATTTGTTGTGTGCATTGACTGTGCATTGGCACCTCTGTGTCTAGAGAATAGGGAAAGAAGGTCAGTTAATTACTTGCGTATTGGTTTAGGTAATGAAGCTTGTGCACAAACACGCACTGCTGCACTGCTGGGTTCTGTCAGGGTTGGTTCCGTCTGGCGTGAGCTAATAGGAGATGTGGATCGGAGTAATAATAAGAGATTAATCGATTAGGCCGTAGCATACAGGAATGAAACTGCAGCATACAGGTAGCCACTAACATGCAGACATCCATGAACAGATATAGATCCACAGTCAATTTTGACCATGTGACATATTCTGACCTTATACAATGCTGTATATTTAATGTTCACTGAATAATTTATCCACTGGAAAAAGAAAAAACCCAGAAAATCATTACCTCTCTATCTCTCTCAGTAGCACTGCTTCTGTTCTCCCTCTCTATAAGAGAAGCAGCAAACCGTAATCAAAAGGCAACTTTTTAATTAAGTTTTGCTTTTTTTTTTTTTTCCCCTTCTGCAATCAGTAAGCAGCTTCACACCATTGATTCTTTCTTCCTTCTTCAGAATATAAAGTATATTCTTACAGTGCATGCCAATGCTTTGATAACATTCACTGTATAGTTTTAATAAGATCGCTTTTCTTTGTCCTTGGATCTGTAATTTTTTTTCCTCCCTGTTTCTATTGTGCCTCGTACACAGCAGACTCATCTTGCTTGGTATGAGATTCCTCCAATTAAACACGCATTTCATGGGTATATGAGTAATTTAGCGATTTACAGAGACAGCACTGAACACGATGGTTGTGAATGGAACAGGTTTGAAATAGATGTGGTGTTTATAATGGCTTTTCAGCCAGTGGGTGGTTTCTTCAAATTAGCACACCAGCTTCTTTTCATGTAGGTTGTATGTGAGGAATTGTGAAATGGTGAAATCAGTGTATTATCTGACTGTTGTTGATTTCTGACTCTTAGATTCCAACCTGGACCTGGTGGAAAAGGACTTCTCTGTGAACACTGTAGCTGGAGCCATGAAGAGCTTCTTTTCTGAGCTGCCAGATCCTCTGGTGCCCTACAACATGCAGGTGGAGCTGGTAGAGGCCTTTAGTAAGTACTGCTAAAGAGTAAAAATTGCTGTATGGTTTCAGAGAAGCTCATGTGTGTACTAGAGGTGGGTAATAATTGAATGTCATTTGTTTTATTGTTTACTCGTAAAGAAAATAATTATTGTCCATAGTTTCATTGCGGCCATTTTGCTTCTCAGTTGCCATACTTCTCATACTTTGGTGGAATCGTGGTGTCACACTGGAGAAATCAGTGAGACATCGAGTATTGTTAATGCCCAGAGGACTGTTGAAAAGTTAAGTGTGGACTGCTGGACACTTTTTCCATTTGGTGGTCTTGGCCTGCACTATGTAGCAGAAGAGGCGCTGCTATTAGAGGACAATGTTGTCTACATTTAGCTAAATAGCTGATACACTAAGGCAGGGAATGTAATTCTTTTTGCAGTAAAATAAACGTCACATAACATTGGAAGGACCCCCTCCCCAACCCCCACATGTGCAATAATATCTTGATTTATTGCTCTATTTTTCTATGGCTATTTATTGAAGCCATAGAGCATTTTTAATTTCTGAACTATGCACCAACGGAACACATTAGACTCCAGTAGACATTGTTTGTAGGCCTACTTGTTTGAGTTATTGAAGTTTGGATTAAATCGATTTAATTCAAATGATCAGTAATAAATGCAGTAATTTTGATAATGTGGGTAGACAGAGACCCCAATCATTGTACTACACAAAATGTAATTTTGAAGCCTATAGTATACAGTGCTCTCCACTAATATTGGCACCCTCGGTAAATACGAGCAAGGAAGGCTATGAAAAGTTGTCTTTGTTGTTTAACCTTTTGATCATTTGTTCAAAAAATTCACAAAAATACTCTGCTTTCATGGATATCAAACAATTGCAAACACAACACAGCTTTATTAAAAAGAAGTCTTTGTTAAATAGAGGTGTGCAACAATTATTGGCACCCCATGAGTTCATATGAGAATTATATTTGATGTATATTCCCATTGATGTTTTACATTTTTTAGTACACCTAGGAACAAGAAATTGTTTTACCATGACTTCCTGTTTCAAAGGGGTATAAATATGAGGTAACACACAAGCCAAATTCCCTTAGTCATTCATAACAATGGGTAAGACCAAGGAATATAGCTGTGATGTGTGGCAAAAGGTTGTTGAGCTTCACAAAATGGGAAGTGGCTATAAGGAAATAGCACAAGCATTGAAAATGCCCATTTCCACCATCAGGGCAATAATGAAGTTATGTTATGAATCAACCTGGAATTGGACGTGTGTCTATATTGTCTGAACGCACTGTGAAGAGGATGGTTTGAGTGGCCAAAAAAATCTCCAAGGATCACAGCTGGAGAATTGTGTATAAAATATACAGTAGAACTAAATTTCGAACAAAATTTTTTACCTTTTCATAGCTCCTTCTCTCTTTGCCCTCTGGCTTTGTCGCTTTTCTTCATTTGCCATATATATATATATATATATGTATACACACACACACAGTATATACTAGACTTATTGGATTTTAAAATGGATGGTTGTTTGTTTATGGAGGCAGTTGTAGTTAGGTTCAATGACAAGATCTGGATATTAATTTCCAGTTAGTGGAGTATATAAAACAATGCAATGGTGCCTCTTGTAGTCACTTTCCATTTCCATTTATTGCATTTAACAGATGCCCTTATCCAGAGCGACTTATGTAATTTATTACTTATTCAACTGAGCGGTTGAGGGGGGTGCTCAGGGGCCCAGCAGTGGCAGATTGATAGTGCTGGAATTTGAACTCATGACCTTCTGATCAGTAGGCCAACACTGTAACCACTGGGCTACCACCACCAATTTCCTACATTAGTAGGATGAGAACTACAGTATACTCTTCGCTTTCGTAACCTGATTAGTTTCTGTGTTGGTGCTGCTGCTACTAATTATCATTATAATTATAAGCCTTCCCAACTCCTTCCAACTTCCTTGTTGTACAGAATCAGAGAAAGTGGTCAAAAAAGGTATTCTAGTGCAGGTGAGGTTTGTGTGAGCTCTTCCCTCCCCGCATAATGGACATAGATTTTGAATCCCCCAGCTGTACAAAAATAGCAATGCAGAACAATGCTTCTTACATAGCTACTGCATCCACATGCATAGTCATGGTCTAAAGATGCTCTGTACTGGCTTGTTCAAAGAGCTGTATATGAAAAATGAAAGGGCAAGGTTTTGTGTGAAGAAGACTATCTGCAGTGGGGAGTTGTTTTGCTCACGCAGCACTGAGCTTCATCCTCATGCAGTGTGAAATTCTGTGCTCAGTCTGGGCTTTCCTCCAACCTTAGGATGCACCAACAATTAGACTGAAACTGCAGCTTATGTCTGTAGTTAGTCTGCTACTTGGGAGCATTTAAGCATGTTTCTGAAACTCTTCAGTCCTTTTGGAGAGACACTCCAGCATTATGTCACTCTGCCAAGTGGAAGACTGAAAGCAAGCCCAAGCAATGTGACCGGATTTAAGTGCGTTTTTACTTCCAGTACTTTTATGCTGTCATGGATGTCTTACTATACGTTAAGGTAATAGAAGCTAGTCGAGCTGAAACAGTAAATGCAGCACTTCTGCCTTTTTAGACTTTTATTACTCCAACATTCAGGAGGAGACAGTGAGGGAAATATGCACCTTTCAAGCATTGAACACTCGAGAGAAAACCATGCATGAAGTGATTGTAGTGTTCTTGAATTTAGTTAGTTTTTTTTTTTTTTTTTTTTTTTTTTTTTTTTTTTTTTTTTTTTTTGGGTGTGTGGATGATGATGAAAGGGGAATGGACAGACGGCAGGTTACATGATTGCAGAGTCACTCCCTGCAGGTGGTGGGCGGAGCTCCAGGCTTGCCCGTCTGTCACTGAGCGTCATGGCAACAATGCAGCAGACTTGTTCAGTGTTAGTGGCTGTGAAGCTAGATCTCTAAAGTGCCTGCATTGTTCTGGCATTTACTCAATACTTTTGGCCTCGTATAACGGATATGTTATCCGAGGGACTTCCAGATTGGGAGTTTGACATATTGCATTAAACATGGATGAATTGCCTTAGCAGACGAGCGTACAGTGAGGGTTGTCTGTTGTGATCTGATTTTGATTGACTTCAGGCTGTTAGTATCTTTTGAAGATTAAATCATCGCTTTGCCTCAGTATGATGTGCTAGGAAGGTTTGCTCTGGTGTTACTCCATTAGATGATGCATCAGTGGATGTGTGAGGGTGTGTGTCTGTGTGAGGAATACTGGAGTGTTAAACTGACATCAGTCTTTGCATGTGAGATGCTGACATCAGTCTGTGTGTGATACTCAGGAGCAGCACATCTGCCATAGTGGTCACGTGTCCTGATGGAGAGCTCTCGGAGGGCTGATGTAAGTCGATCTGACTCAGTGCATCCATCGTTCTTGCAGCACCCAGGGGACGCACATGTGTGCACGTGTGTGTGTATGTGTGCTGTTTGGTTTTTGCCTCATCCTGAAAGCATCTCTCAGTCTCCCCTGATGACAGTGATAGGAAGTCAGGCACCATATGTAGTTCTAGAAGGATCCACCCTTTCTCATTGCTAGAGCAGAGTATTGGTGCCTGACCTTTCATTTGGGTGTGTACCAGGGCTGTCGGAACAAATTTGACTGTTTGAATACTGCTCAAGTTTTCTTATTATTTTGTATTCAAAGGCAAAAGAAATCTGTGTTAATGATTTAATATAGTTAAACCACACTGCAAAAAGTCATCAAGTGAAGAAATCTTGAATATAGTCCAACTTATCTAGTATTTCTTATTATAAGATCATTACACCTAGTTCTAGACGACATAACTACAAGCTTGAAATGTGTATTCTTATTCTATTGGCAAATTTTGCTTCCCTCTAGAAATAAATGCTTGAAATGAGCAAACTTCTCTCTCTCTCTCTCTCTTTCTCTCTCTCTCTCTCTCTCTGGCTGAATTTTATTGGACATATCATGCATAAGGTAGGGTTTACAACATCATTATATGATAGTCTATGCAGTAAGCATATATACTCACAAGCCACTTAAATTGCAATGCCTCTGTCCTTAGTGATTCATGCAATTATCCAATCAACCACTCATGTGGCAGCAGCACAATGCATAAAATCATGCAGATACAGGTCAATAGCTTCATCATCAAACATCTTAATTGAGAGAAAATGTGATCCCATCGAGTCTGACCGTGGCATGGTGGTTGGTGCCAGATGGACTGGTTTGAGTGTTTCAGAAACTGCTGATCGCCT
This sequence comes from Stegophilus panzeri, assembly GCA_024331685.1. Classification (NCBI taxonomy): domain Eukaryota; kingdom Metazoa; phylum Chordata; class Actinopteri; order Siluriformes; family Trichomycteridae; genus Stegophilus; species Stegophilus panzeri. Next base: position 10,051,839 of record JANDJT010000071.1, on the reverse strand, counting down.
GGGATTTTCACACACATCGGCCTCTAGAGTTTACACGGAATGGTGCAAAAAACAAACAACATTGAATGAGTGGCATTTTCCAGTCTTCAACTGTCCAGTTTCAGTAAACCTGTGAAGCTTCAGTGAACCTCATGTGGTCTTCTGCAGTTGTAGTCCATCCTCCTTAAGTTTCAATGTGTTTTGCATTCTGTGATGATTTTCTGTTTTTACGGTTGTAAAGAGTGGTTGTTTGAGTTACCGTAGACTTCCTGTCTGATCAAACCAGTCTGGCCATTCTCCTCTGACCTAATCAACAAGGCTTATCTGCTTGCAGAACTGCTGCTGGATATCTTTTGCTATTTTGTGCCATTCTCATTCTTTTCGCTGCTGTAACATTGTTGATTGTTTGGGTAATTGCATGAACGAGCAGGTCTACAGGTGTTCCTATTAAATTGTCTGGTGAGTGTATAGTTAATAGAAAGCAATTTGGGATTCGGGTTAACTGTGTCAGAGGTTTAAATATATTTTTTTTAAATGCTTCGAGACATTGGTGAAACATGGCAGACATTTCAAGTGGATTCTACATGTCAAGTAAATTTTCCTGACACATTAATTTTGTGTAAATAAATAAATCAGGGACAGTACCTTATATGCACAATTGTTACCTTATTGCCTGGTTGTGCATTTCTGTGCAATTTATTGTGACTATAAAAACTATAGCCTTGAAATTACAATGCAGTCAACATTAAAAGTTCTTATTAATTAAAATACAAGTGCAATTTTAATTCATTTGCATTATTTGTGTATGTGAATTTAAAAAAAAAAAATCAACATGACATCCTAATACTTTGTTTTTTTTTTAACAACTGATCTAAATTGTGTTGATTTCCAGATTTGTCACTTCTGTAAAATCAGATCTAAATAGACACTTTTATCTGTAACTCTACTGTCATTTAATAGCTCACAGAATTTCCCACAAATATGTTAGGAGGTATTTTTCTTTGCATGTGTATGAACGAAGGCTAAACATGAAGTCTTTACGGGGTGAACTGTGCATGCACGCTCTGTGTCATGCTGTTTTCTGTTTGTCTGCCTTATCTCTTCTTCTCCTTCACCTCCGGCTGCTTGCTCGAGTCATTACTCGTGTTGATGTCCCAAGAGGCTGTGTCTGGAGGTGTCTCTATTTTTGTGTCCCTTTTTCCTGTGTCTCATTCTCATTCTCATTCTCATCTCTGTCTTACCTCCCACAGAGATCAATGATCGAGAGCAGCGGTTCCTCACCATGAAGGACGTGCTGCGCAGGTTCCCCCGAGAAAACTACGATGTCTTCAAATACGTCATCAGCCACTTGAACAAGTGTGTTATTACTTCACAACTTCTAAACTTCGTGCACTTAGACATGCACAACATGTACACACCGGCATGTTTTCCTCACTATATAGACAATTCAATAACAGAGTTGTAGTAGTGTTCAGAACAGCTTTCACAGTTCTGTTTATTATCCTAATAAGTACTATTAGGATTTTCTTTCATATTTGTATGCACAAAAATATTTAAGATTCCATGTTCTTATTTTTGTTAGTTCGTTCATTCCTTCATCTTTAGTAGCCACTTTATCCTGGTCAGGGAAATGTCGTACGTTTATTTATTTATTTATTTATTTATGTATTTATGTATTTATGTATTTAACATAATTTTAATAAAAAATATGTACCAATTTTCTAATTAAAAACAATGTCTTAAAAGTGATATTACATTTATATTTAAGTAAATTCCAACAATATTGGAGTCACTCTTTTCCTGTGGATGAATATCAGCTGCCTTTCTATCAAGAATGTAGTGTATTATTAGGTTGTGCTTATATAGTGTGTGTTATAGCATGTATAGTGAGCATGTAAATTGAACAGATTACCACTGTCAGAGGGGGCTGACATTTAAGAAAGACAAGTTTTAAAGTACTGTGGGCACAATTTAAGATTTTTTTCTTTCTTAAGAAAGTTTCACTTTTATATAATTTCGCCTTATGAAATATGGCTATAAAAAAAAAATACAGGCAAATTTTACATTCACATTTATAGCTTTTATCACATACTCTTTTCAAGAGTGAACTTGTGACCGTCTCTGTTGAAAATATCCTTACACTAGTACAAGAATACCATAATGCTAAAACATGAGTAAGGAAGACAGTACAAGTTTTTTTTTAAATAAACTATGCAGATTTAACACTCGTTTAAGTGTTTAGTGAAGAGGGACTAATATGCAAATATGTTCTAATAATGAATCCCTGTCAATTTTAAAAGAATCTGTCAGCCTAAAATATGTCTACAGTCTATAATATGATTGTGTTATTTTCTGTTACATTCCATCTGAATCTCTCTCTGCTTTTCTCTGTCTCAGGGTGAGCCAGAACAGTCGTGTGAATCTGATGACCAGTGATAATCTATCCATCTGTTTCTGGCCTACACTGATGCGCCCTGACTTCACCACAATGGATGCGCTGACAGCAACGCGCACTTACCAGACAATCATCGAGACCTTCATCTACCAGTGTGCTTTCTTTTTCTACAATCAGCCCCCGGTTGACACCACGAGCAGCCTCCCTGGGCTCCCAGGATCCCCCACTGCCACCCTGTCTTCCACAACATCCATGTCCGGCTCCGCCTACTCATCCTGTTACACCCCGGTCCAGCACGTAGCCACACCCTTCAGCCAAGCTCAGCAGTCCCCACCCCATTCTCCTCCCCCAACGCCACAGTCACCTATCCAGAGTCTGCTGCCTCCAATGCACCCGCACCACGCACCAACTGAACAACACATGCTGTGAAGCAGAGAAGGATGTGGAGAGAGAGAGAGCAAACGTGAAAGAGAAGTTCTGAAGCCAGGAAAGAGAGATTACATGAATGGAGAGTGATTCTTAGAGAAAATGATTGAGGAAGTATGTCTGCAGGTGAGCATGCAGTGAGGGAAGAATTAGAGTGTTCGACATAGCGAGAAGGTCAAGCCACTTCAGCAGTGAGACACTCCAGTAACATCTCGTGTTCCTCGTTATAGATCACTGCACTCATATAATTGAAAAGCATACACGCATTCTTGCATATATATATATATATATATATATATAATACACACACACACACGCACAAATAGATCTGAGAGTGTGCTCTCTTTGGGTCAGCACAGAACAGATATGATAATAGGAGTGTGTGCTGAAGCCTGTTACCTGGCCAATCCTGATTTATGTGAGAGGTGAGTGAGTAGAAACGGACTTGATATGTGTGGGGTCTGGACTAAAAGATCTGAACTGAACTCTCCACACAGTCGATTATCTGCTCTACATAACCTCCCAGGCCCTTGTCCTGTCTCCACCAATAGGAATGAAGCTAAATGTGGCAAGAAGCCATCCATAGCATTCTCAGCATATTTTTTTTTTTTTTTTTTTTTTTAAATAAATCTTTTAACCACTATTGTTATCACTTTTTTTTTTTTTTTTTTTTTTAAAAAGACTTGCTCCAGCAATTGAAGACACGACAACTCTGTCAGCCACATTCCTCTTCCTCCCTGTCTGAATGAGTCCTGTTTACAGAGGAACATGTTTAAAGAAAACAGCCCAGACAAGAACTTGACAAACTGTATCTGGTTTCATTGGCAGTGGACTGCAGTGAACTTCGGTACTTTTTTTTTTTTTTTTTTTGCACAGCATTATGGGATTTGAAGTCTTCTCAGCATCTCTGTTCATCTCTCTGCCTTCACAATGAGCCAGAATCTCAAGACCATGCTAGGAGACTTGTTTCCATTTCTGTTCTGGAAGAAAAAAAAAAAAAGAAAGTGTGTGTTTTCTTGATGCGTCAGTCAGGGTTCAGTTGTGCTCCACTCTGATAATGGATCTCGGTGAGATTCTTCTTTAGAACAGACATGCGAAGATAATGCACTAGTGAGTTGAAACATTAAATGTGTATGTGCGATTATGCGTTCGTGTGTGCGCCTGCCTGAATGTAACACTTTATGCTTGTGAAATGT
>JANDJT010000071.1:10007197-10030399 GCA_024331685.1 Stegophilus panzeri | reverse complement strand
ACACACACACACACACACACACAGCTTTGGAAAAAGATTAAGAGACCACTGCAAATTTTTCTTAAATCAGCATCTCTACATGTATGGCAACCATTCCATTACAGTGTCTGTTGAATTCCAACACAGGCACATCTCATTCTACTGAATGAGGTATTGATTAGGTGATCACCTGAAACAAATCTTATTCAACGAGGAAAAGTGTACAAAAAACCCCTGCTGTGGTCACCACTATCTTCTTGCAATTGAACCAGCTGGATGGCAAAGACAGTGCTAGTAGTGCCACAAAAGTAATTGGAATCAAAAAATAACTATTGACCATGCCAAAAGAGTTGAAAAGGAAGTTTTGAGTGAGGAAAAGAAGAGTTCAATTCTGGCTTTATCTGCTTCCATCCTTAAAAATTCAAAGACGGCAGTTCATAAGAACAAAGTCAAGCAGCAGACACTGGGGAAAACAAAGCTACAGACCGGCAGAGGGCAAAAACGTCTCTCCACTGACCGGGATGACCACCAACTCATTCGAATGTCACTGAACAACCGTAGGATGACATCAAGTGACCTACAAAAAGAATGGCAAACGGCAGTGGGGTGAAGTGCATGGCGAGGACGGTTCGAAACAGGCTCTTAGGGGCAGGGCTGAAGTCGTGCAAAGCTAGAAAAAAAGCCCTTCATCAGTGAGAAGCAAAGAAGAGCCAGGCTGAGGTTTGCAAAAGCCCATAAGGATTTGATCATAGAGGACTGGAGTAAGGTCATCTTCTCTGATGAGTCCAATTTTCAGCTTTGCCCAACACCTGGTCATCTAATGGTTAGACGGAGACCTGGAGAGGCCTACAAGCCACAATGTCTCGCACCCACTGTGACATTTGGTGGTGATGATCTGGGGGTGCTTCAGCAAGGCTGGAATTGGGCAGATTTGTCTTTGTGAAGGACGCACGAATCAAGCCACATACAAGGTTGTCCTGGAAGAAAACTTGCTTCCTTCTGTTTTGACAATGTTCCCCAACTCAAAGGTTTGTTTTTTTTCTAGCAGGACAATGCTCCATGCCACACAGCCAGGTCAATCAAGGTGTGGATGAAGGACCACCAGATCAAGACCCTGTCATGGCCAGCCCAATCTCCAGACCTGAACCCCATTGAAAACCTCTGGAATGTGATCAAGAGGAAGATGGAGGGTCATCAAAGCCATCAAACAAAGCCGAGCTGCTTGAATTTTTGCACCAGGAGTGGCATAAATCACCCAACATCAATGTGAAAGACTGGTGGAGAGCATGCCAAGATGCATGAAAGCTGTGATTGAAAATCAGGGTTATTCCACCAAATACTGATTTCTGAACTCTTCCTAAGTTAAAACATTAGTATTGTGTTATTTAAAAATGAATATGAACTTATTTTCTTTGCATTATTCAAAGTCTGACAAGGTCTGCATCTTTTTTTTTGTCATTTTCTGCAAATAAATGCTTTAAATGACAATATTTTTATTTGGAATTTGGGAGAAATGTTGTCAGTAGTTTATAGAATTAAACAAAAATTTTCATTTAACCACACTCATACTGATAAATAGAAAAACCAGAGAAACTGATCAACTGATCACACACACACACAAGGGCCACTAGAGGCAATACTTAACTACCTACTATGGATATCTTATTCACTGCTTTAATCTGTTTCTTGCCTATTTTCACTCAAATTGTGTGTGAATCTGTGCATCACAGAAACGTCCTTGGACATTGGACTAGTCTATTTAAATAAATCTGACAAAAATAATGTTGCTATTTTGGACTGTATTTATTTATTTATTTACAAAGAATTCTTACATTTTGTGTGAATCTGTGCCGGGAGCAAATAAGAAGAAGCACATGTTGTTAATACAGCAAGAAACTGAGGAGCATAGTAAGAGTATAAAATCCACTTTCAGACCACTAGAGTTATATTGATAAACCAGGCCCAGCTGTGTGTTAAATTCATGCATCTGTCAATATGGAGGAGGACCAGGATGATTTTGTGGCCTTGCCTCAGTTTAGCTGTAGAGCAGCAGATTATTTGGGACCATTTTATGGAAGTTAACTTAAAAGAAGATAAGAGCACCACTAGTGGAAATGGTTAAACAAAATGTCCTAAAATCGCTGGTAATAAGGAGTAGGTCGCTGATGAAAAATTCCAGAGGTGTATAGGTCCAGAATCCTGAAGGCCAGAAATGTTGTTAGTTTTTGCAGAAGTGTGCCTAATGATATTATGTTATTCCAGCTGAAGGGGAGCAACATCGGTATCCTAACAAAACTCACTCTTACCTTAAGTCTACTACAGAGTCTCTGTTAGCACAGGTTCTGATTACATACTGTCAGTCCCCTTGTAACAACCTGTAAGGAAATGGAGTGATTCAGCATAACCTCAACATACTGACTGATTGATTTTTGTGCTTTGAATGCTAAAATGGAAACTCATTCCCAAGTAGTTGCTAGCTTTCCCCATGGTCCAGTAAAATCAACTGAGTACCTCACCATATGTTGTCTTCAAAATGCCTTTTGGAGCATTGCTCTCACACTGTACATCAATTGTGTCTAATTACCATTTTTCTATTGCTCTTTCAGTATCAATTTTGAATAATTACTTCATAATTAAATATCCATTACATGTTCATTACAAATTTGAGGTTAAATATGCCCAGCTAGCGGGTGTTTTAGAAACTGGCTGCTGTTGTACAACTAGTTTAGGAGCTGCTGTTGTAATGCTGTGTTCTAATTCATTCTAAATGAGAAATTAACCTAATCAGTTTATCTTTATCAGGAGTAGCTTTAGCCTACTGACTAGTCTACTGAAATCAGGAAGTTGATCATATCAAACTTTTAACACTTTTTACACACTTTAGCAATAATCCCGAATATTTCAGAGATACAGAGGGAAAAAAAACGTTCTACTATCTCTGAATCAATTGCCTTTTATTTTGATAATTTTCAAAAGTCTTCTCAAACTCAACTGTAGTCTTAAAATAGGGCTATTGACCAGAAATACCGGAATATATGATATTACCACAGTAAAAGCGGCACGATGCCACCACCTTAGATGAATCAAACCTTGATGCAGCCCACATAACATACACTAATATGGATTGTTATAAGACAGCAATGATTAATCAAATGGCATGATAAAGGTAGTGCAAATGAAATCTGTAAAACAAACTGAAAAGATGTGTTCTTACATTTTAGAAGTTACGTCATCACATGATCGGACCTGTACAAAGTTTTCCTTTTCTCTTAAGAATGTTAAATACACATTAAATATTCTACTTTGAAAGTACTACTTTGGAGCTAGATTTTGAAATCATTTTGAAATCAGCCTATGTTGATGACTATATGTTACATACTAAGATCAGACAGAAGCATTTGAACCACCTGGATAAACTGCTTTTTTATTTTTAACATAAAGTGACATTTGTGGGCAATAGCATCTCTGAGGGTGGGCGAGGGATCCCAACCCACACAAATAGTGGAATTCTTTGGACATCTGACAAAATGACCAACAGTAGTGATGGTCCTCTTATCATAAGCTGATTTTTTATTTTAGTGACTGTACAAAGCTTCTGTATGGAGTATTGAAAGCACATCCATCAAATAAAAACAATCAGCTCTCTCGGCAGTACTGATCCAACAATGTAATGATGTGCTTCGAACCTCTGGCCTAAGTTTCTAGTGTCATGTCAATACTGGAGCAAGTGTACAATGCCTGCACATGATGATCTGCAGTACAGTGCACAACCCAACAATTTGTCCATGTAACTGTATCTGACAAGACCATTGTGCTCTTACTACACACACTAACTACACACAGCAATACAACTTGCTGACATTGAAGCTGAGCTTGTTTATGCCTCTCACAATGGATTATAGAAAGGAACTGTCCGTCTGAGCATCTGTCCTTCCCCGGTGCCTCATGTCAATCGTACTGTTCCTGAGGCAGTAAATGTCTTTGTGGATGGATCCTGATATTTGGTTAATGAGAGGAATATATATCTAAAAGGTTTTGAAATCGGGGAAGGAAAGCAAGTTCCAATGTGGTAACGTCGCTCACATAACAACTTTCAATGTAGGAGAGAAGAGAATTTCTGTTTCAGGCCAAGCTGATGGTCTGAGATTTGTCTTTGATATGTCATATGATAGTCAGAGTTTCTGTTTTAAAAGTGAGAGCACATCATAAACCTGCATCTCCTCTGAAGATGGAACACAATGCCACTATGTGGATTTGGATTTAAACCTGAAGTGGGCATGGCCTAGTTGCCCTGTGAACCTTTCTGGCAAGCTTTCTAAAAAAAAAAAAATCTACCTCCTATTTGTATCTGTATTTGAATCTGTTTAGAACACATTCAGCTATAGAGTTCAGCTTGTTCAGTGTGTTGAGTGCAGGATGTTAGTCATTCTTCCTCCATCATTAGTAATAGCTTTATTTGTGCTAAGATTGCAGCATTAGAGGTGTGCATCCAGACTCTAGAGAGGGTTGGTGAGAGTGAGAGCAGCATAGTTTCTGTAGCGGATAGTCTGGATGCCTTAGGTGGAGATACCAATCCCCTAACTCTGGCATTAGAGCTCTCACAGCAGGGTGAATGGGTGATGACTTGGTGGCATAATTGCAAAGCCAAAGCTAACGCTAAGGCTCACCCACGAGAGCACCACTCCTCTATGCTTTACGTGTCCAACAGGTTTGCTCTCCTCAGTGAAGTACCCACTGAGAAACCTGAAAGAGCTCTAGTTATAGGAGCCTCTATCTTAAGGTATGTGAAATTAGCTAGGCCTTTAGGGGCTCCAGCAGCTTTAGTTAGGTGTATACCAAGAGCCAGTGTGCCAGACATAGCAGGTAATCTTAGGCAAGCATAGGTTTTCAAAGATAGTTTTTCATGTAGGAGATAATGATATACGCCTTCGTCAGTCAGAGGTTACTATGAGTAACATTGTAGAGGTGTGTTAACTAGCAAAGGCAATGTTCAATGCAGTAGTATGCTCTTGCCCCATCCCAATGCAACATGGCGATGTAGTTTACAGCAGGTTATAGTTACTGATGGATGTCCAGGTGGTGCTCCGAAAAAAATGTGGGCTTTATAGATAATTGGAGTAGTTTTGAGGGCAAGGCTGGCCAACTCGGGAAGGTACTGCTCTCATTTCTTGCAGCATAGCACACAGTCTCAGAACAGGCCTAGTTAATCAGTAACAATCCAGAGCCAAGGCCAGGGAGCATACAAGTAGGCTAAACTGACTGTCTGCTAGCTGACTCGTCACTCAAGTTCCAAAATATCGAGACTGTGTCTGTTCCCCAAGCAAAACAAAAATGTAGAAATATTCAGAAAGTTTGTTTTAGTAGCCTAATGAACATAAAATTAGATCATACTGAATGCACAGCCAGCACCTTTAATCTGAAGTTAGGACTGTTAAATATTAGATCTCTTACATCTAAAGCACTTACTGTTAATGAAACCATTACTGATCATGAGTTTAATGTACTGTGTTTAACAGAAACATGGATTAAACCAAATGAGTACATAGCATTAAATAAAGCTAGTCCTCCTGGATACAGGTATATACATCAGCCCCGTCTGAGTGGCAGGGGAAGAGGTGTCACACTCATTTATAATGACAATCTAGGCGGCTCACAAAAACCTATTCATAAATTCAACACTTTTGAAGTTCTTTATACTAGTATAACATATATAGCCACAAAAAATATGTCTATCAAATCGATTCCATTAATTATTATTTACAGACCTCCAGGGCCATATTCTGAATTCCTTGGTGAATTTGCAGATTTCATCTCGAACCTGGTTGTTTCATCAGACATAGCATTAATTGGTGGAGACTTTAATATTCATTTTGATAACCCAGAAGACCCTCTGAGAACAGCGGTTGTGTCCATTCTAGATTCAGTAGGCGTCAATCAGCCTGTAATAGGACCCACTCATAGTGGTGGTCACACCCTTGACCTTATACTAACATACAGATTAAATATAGAAAATATAGTCACATTTCTGCAGTCTGAAGCTATCTCAGATCATTATCTCATCTCGTTTAAAATGTGTTGTAATCATAATATATGCACATTGCCACGCTACTGCATCAAACGTACATTCACGTCAGCTACTGCACAGAGTTTTATCAATAATCTCCAATATCAATAATCAGAGTTATCACCTATGATTGGATCACCGTCTGATCCCAAAGAACTTGATCAGGCGACCGAATGCTTAGGGTCAACATTCTGCTACACGCTAGATAAGGTAACTCCACTTAAAAGAAAAATAATTATAGAGAACAAGCTAGCACCCTGGTATAACGATCACACACGCACCTTAAAACAGACCACTCGACAATTAGAACGTAAATGGCGTCAAACCAAATTGATAATATTTCAAACAGCATGGAAGGAGAGCCTCCTGATCTATAGAAACTCTCTTAGTGCTGCTAAATCAGTCTCTCTATCCACCCTAATTGAAGATAACAAAAACAATCCTAGATTCTTATTTAATACTGAAGCAAAATTAACTAGGAATAAGACCACAACAGAATATTGAGGTATAATGATTATCTATTCTATATAGACCTAATCTATAATCTAATTTGATAGATAGATAGATAGATTTTTTTTCACTTTTGTGTTTTTGTACTTTTTAAAATTACTTTTCATAACTTTTATGATTTTTTAAAATAACTTTTATGACTTTTATAACACTATATAACGGACATGTATGGAACATGAATGATCAAAAATGTTTCTGAACACTATACCTACTTTGAACAAGAGAACTAGGCTGTAATAGCTTGTACTATTTTACATGTAAAACATGTTGCATTACATTCGTCTTGCATTCTAAAAACATTCGCATATGAATGATGTAAATGGGGATGAAGGGCGTGTCTCGTTGTCCATGACATTGTTAAATCTCCGGCTCTCAGACACTCACTGAACAGAGCAGACACAGGGAGAGTTTTGAGTGCAGATGGAAGGCAAGACCTCGCGCTTACGGGACAGTACTGGCCACATTAGCAGACAAGACGTTGAGAGATTGTGAGAAGTGCTAGTAAACGCTCCTTCATTAAAATAATAAATAATAACAATAAAAAAAAACCTTTGTTCTATTTATACAGCTCATTTGTTTAGCTTATGCTTATGTTGTCAAATTGCTGTGTAAATTGTTTTCTAGGTATGTTATCTCAAGGCAAGTGGGAGACAACATGACACATCAGAAATTAGTCCTCTTAATTAGCCTGCTTCATTTTGCAGCAGTTAAATGCTCAAGACAAAAAAAGTGAATGAATCACCAGTCATCTATTTTTATTTTTAAATAAATTCTATTGTTATTGTTTAATTCCATATTATCTTTTCTTTTCTTTTCTACTTGTAATTATATTGTTTGCAAGTCTCTTCATTAGTCCTTAGGGACACAGATGAATAAGCTTTGCCGAATATAATTTTCTCAACCCCCCCGCCCCCCTTTCCCTTGTTGCATTCATATGTTTGATCATTTTTATTATTTCCTCACTTGCCATTTATCTGAATCTGATTCTATTTGCATCTGTCACACCAAACAGTGTTGGATATAGTGTATTTCTTCCAGACATTGAGACTGGTTTCAATAGATGATACCCCTTCCTGCTGAACCACCCAGGAAGAATAAAAAGTGCATTATGTTCAGAGATACCTTGCAGTTGCATTTCAGTATTTCTTTAGCCTCAAATACTGAATGAGTTAAAGGTAAAATGACAGAAACTCAGCTCATCAGGCACTTTTATGACAAGGCACAGTATGGGCTTGTATATATCTCAGAAGGTTTTGAAACACAAAAAGCAATTTAAATTTTTGCCTGCTTGGAGCCACAATCTAATAGGTTAAATATTGCAAGACAAATCAGATTTTTCTTCTTCTTTATGTATTTATTTATTTATTTATAATTCTAGCTTCACTCAAAGTGACTAAGAAATGATCTTCTTTTCTTCTTGTTTGATTCATAAACCTATATGAATGTATGTAATTATTTTAGATAATTATAAGCTACTGTTCTCTGATGGCTAAACATAATCTGCATTTTAGATGAATTTCCAAAATGAATGTTTCTGTATACATTTATACATCTTACTCCCCATAAAAAGTTAATTAGTCATTAATTGTCTAGGTGCATAGGCATAGATAATGTGGTAGCCACTTTGGAGGTAAACCATTAGCATTATTATCCATTAATATATCAGTAGATAGATTAATATCAGTGACTAGAGGGCCAGTCAGGGTCACATGTCATAAAAAGGTATAAACAGACCATCTTTAAGAAGACCTATTTATGAGAAAGTTCAGTGGGGAGAGAGATTTGTGTGATCACAATGCACCAAGTTCACATTAGGAAACATTCATTCTTGGGACAACTTCAGAGTTCTTACAGTTTCCACTTAATGTTGAAGTATTGCAAGCATTTTGTGTTGTTAGGTTGTGGGTTAATTTTGCTTGCTTGCTTGCTTGACTACACAAATCTCCTTCAACTTCATCGCCAACAACTCATAGACCCCCTGCCCCATGCCCTCTCTGGACTTAGTCCTATGCCCCCCTTAATCCAGGAGCAGACCTGCATCAGTGGGGCTTAGAGAGTGATCAACCTCCAGCAAAGCCAAAACACCACCAGGGACCAGTAACACCATAACCTCTGATCTGACACACAGAAAGTGTCAGGAGAGAGGGGGGGGGGGGCGACAGACATGGGGTAGTAGTGGAAGTAAAAGTCTGTATGTGTGGTTTTATTTTACAGTGAAAGATAGACTATATTATTGTATCTGTGGTGATACATGAATATTGTGAAAATGAAGGCAGAAAAATATTAATGCTTATACTCAACTTGTGAGGTAAATGTATTTTGTGTATGGCTCTGATATTACAGTATTATATTCTAAGATGCTATGTTGAATATTCTTTGTATTAAATGAGGCTTTATTTATTATTGAGACTTAGATAAATGGGTCATTCCTTGTATGCAGTGCCTTTTGGACCTCAAGATATTTAAGAAACATGTTAATGCATTTTATGCCATTATTATATTTCTGATGTGAGAAGAACATGTTATGTCTTTATTCCACTCTATTAGTGTCACGATTTGGAGGTTAGGACAGATGTAAATGCAGATAAGAGTTTTATTAACGAGAGGCAGGCAGACAAATCCAAATCGTGAAACAAAAGCATGGTCAGAAATAAGATCAAAGTCTATGAAACAAAATGAGGAACAAGGTACAAAGGCTTGGTACGCAATACCAATCTCACGCAATCTCACGCAATATTTCGCAAAGTACAAAGAGACACGAAGGGTTCAAATGACAAACACAATCAAGGGTGAACACAAAACAGCTGAGACTAATGACGACACATACGGGAGACAACCAATGACAATACAGGGGCGGAGTCAGGACAAACCATAACAAAAGACACATGTCAAAAGAAAACAAAGTCAGTGTCACTGAAACCCGGAAGCACGTGCTTGCGATTCGGAGCACGCTGCGTGCTCCAGCGCTGAGCGCGAGGGGAAATCGTGACAGTTAGGAAGCACAGACTAATAGGGTGGAATATAACAAGGAGAAATACAAAAGCATAATTAGCCCTGGTATCAGCATAATTAGTCAATTAGTCATTAGATCATTGTTTTAAATATCCATATCTCACATATTTAAAATTATGAAATACATCTGATTGTGCATTTAAAAAATTGTGAATTTGCCTATCAGGGGGGCACTGTGGCTTGGTGGTTAGCATATGTGCCTCACACCTCCGGGGTTAGAGGCTTGATTCCTGCATCCGTCCTGCGTATGCAGAGTTTGCATGTTCTCCCCATGCTTCAGGGGTTTCCTCTGGGTACTTCAGTTTCCTCTCCCGGTCCAAAGACATTGCCATTTCCAAATTGTCTGCAGTGTGTGAATGAGTGTGTAATGTGTGATTGTGCCCTGCGATGGGTAGGCACCCCATTCAGGGTGTTCCCCGCCTTGTGCCCCAAGTTCCCTGGGATAGGCTCCAGGCTGCCCATGACCCTGTTTAGTATAAGCGGTACAGAAAATGGATGGATGGGTGGATTTTCCCTATCAGGGATCAGGGTAGAATGCATATAAAAGGAACATAAAGACAGGACTTAACTAGAGTCATTCATTCATCCTTAATAACTGCCTGGTCATGGTAGTTTAAATTAGTTTACTAGTTTGTTTACATTTTGGAAACTAGAACTAGCAATTAAAAAAATTTAATTAAATTGGTGGCAGGTACCAACAGAAATAATAACTGAGTGAGCATGATTTAAAATCTCTAATATCTAATTATGGACTTGAGCTGAGGTTGTGGGACTGTCAAAGCCAGAATTCACACACCATGCTGACAGTCCTGGCGGTTCTACACTTGGGTATTTAGTCATATTAATATAATTGTTTTATATATAAACATACAACTAAACATTGAAAAATTATTATTTAAAAAAAAATAATTAGAAATTATGCCTTACGGTTAATATGAGATGGTTTTCATCAGGGACTTTAAATGAATGACCAGGAATGACCTGAATATCACTTTCAGATTTGATCCTATTTTAGAAGATATTCATGAAGAAATACATCAAATTTGAAGAGGTAGCAATTTTTTTCTCACTGTTGTGAATAATAAAGGGTAAAAAAAACCAACAACCTCTTAACACAAACGCTTGGCTAAAAACAGCTGGAGTAAACCGTTGGGAAAACTTCTTAAAGGGTAGAAAGATGATGGCATTGGTGGGTTTCGATGTAGTTACATCATGCAAGATATGCACAACCTCAATGCTTAGTATTTTATACTCAATATTTACATTTACATTTAAATACAGTTAAAGGATAAATTCTATATTTTACCTCTTATTCATCTTTTCATATTAATTACGATTTTAAAAAAGGGCAACCGTGTTTACTCCTGTTTTTACCCCATTAATCCTTGCTAATGCAGTAAGTTGTAGTATTGCCTACTGTAGTAATATTTCTGTATGTAGTCCATGCTATCAAAATAACAAGTAATGTTTTTTTATTTTTTTAATGAAAAGATTCATATTGGGGTTTTTTTTGTATTGTCACAAACTCAGTGGTGAACTATGGGCTGTGTAATGGAGCCAGAAACCCATTCTCATGGGCACGCTAAGAGAATGAATATCAGCTACAAGTATCTGTGGTTTCTTCTACGAAAGATGTTAACAAGTCACCACTTTAGAGTAGAGGGCAGAAAGCAGGTCACATCTCTCAGGAACATTACTCTCCTTCTGTTTGTTTATCATTTGTTTGTCAGCTTTTTTTTTTTTTAATCTAGCTGTGTTTTGCATGTAATTGGTCTCCCTTTGCCACAATTTGCTTACTTTATTATTGAACAAGACAGTCTTGGCCTAAAGGGCTTGGCTGAGTTCTTGTACAAATTAAAGTGTGCTTAGCTGTGTGATGTTGACATTTGATTGTACCATAGAATGGCCGACTTAAATCAAATTTCACTCCCTCTGCTGGAATCAACCTTGAGATCATTTTCTGCAAATGAATGGTATTTTTTGCTACAGCTTTCCTCTCTTTCGTGATGGCCTAATAATAGCCCTACATGTGCCCTGTCTGAATGTGTATTCCGTGTATGAGTCACCGCTCCAGTCAGGCTGGTAGCATTAGCCTGAGATAGGGACATCAAGTTAATTGCCTTGTATATTGCTAAGCAGTCAGCCATGTCAATTCACATTTGCTGCATATAACATACAATCAAAGCAGCATCCCAGCCAGACACAATACAGCACGCAATGCTAATAATGACTCATGCAATGTCCTGTCCCCCATTCTGTTCGGTATTATGTCTGTACATGCTTATTGTGGCATTTTGAGTCTGATTCATCAGTGTGTGAATATGCACGTAAAAGCGATACGTTTAAAACATTGGTATAAAAGGGATGGCTGCTATAAATAGGCAAGCAGGGCTAAACCCCCCTCTTTCAACGATAAAAAGACAGCAGCGTTTCATTTTTGGCATACACATAAAATTGTATATTGTTATGGCGCAAAATTTTGGATTTTTGTGGAAACGAGTGCAACAGCACCACCAAATATAAGAAACCTATGCAGAATGGTTTGAAGACGTGAGGTTGAAGCAGATTTCTTTCAAGCCCAGACTGTAGAGTCATGCATCCTATTGGTGACAGGTCAGGTCTCAGGTACATGGAGTGAATTGCCCCCTAAATTATTTATTTATATAGATATTATATAGATTCGATAGATTATGTAATATTTTTCTGCGCATTTTGCCGACACATCTGCAACACTTCTTCAGCAGTGATTGAGAATCCCTTTTCCCTCCAAGAAAATGCCTTTGGAGGAAACACTAAAAGTACATAGACTAAACATACATTGACCAAACAAAGTTTTTTGCTTGTTTTTTTTTTTTTTTTTTAATAATATTTTTTTTAAAAAGTTGACCATTTTTGGTATTCAAAAGAAACATGGCATGGTCTTCATGTACACTTAAAAATATATGTAAATC
This sequence comes from Stegophilus panzeri, assembly GCA_024331685.1. Classification (NCBI taxonomy): domain Eukaryota; kingdom Metazoa; phylum Chordata; class Actinopteri; order Siluriformes; family Trichomycteridae; genus Stegophilus; species Stegophilus panzeri. The sequence continues at coordinate 10,017,883 of JANDJT010000071.1, read as the reverse complement.
ACAAATGCAGCTTCCTATCAGTGTGTGTGTGTGTGTGTGTGTGTGTGTGTCATAGCATTCTTGCTATGCCACTGATGAGACCTCTTGATATAATAGTTTCACTGTTGAGCTATTGATAGGTCTAATTATCACAAGCAGCCATTACTGTCTATATGTATAACAACAAAAGTCATAATCAACACTGCAACACTTCTCAGCTTTGTCCATCTTATTGCTATAGCAAAAGATACAGTATTTTGTAGAATCACACAGTCAAAATGTTTGCTTGTCATCTCGGTAGAATAGGACAGATTATAGACCGAGGAATGATATCCAGAGGAGCAGTTAAATGCCTTTAGTTTAATGGTTCTGGCAGAAGAGAGGAAAGCAAAAGGAAGTTGTCATCCATCATGGTTTCAGATGTACTCTTTCTGATGGCACTCAGACTGATGATCAACCATGATTGATGTGTGGAGAAAAGGGAAAAGAGTAGTGGTTGGAGGAGGGACTGAGAAAGACAAAGTGCTTTTTTCCAACAGGTTAAGTGTAAGCCCCTGATTAGCATTTCTGTGATCAATTCTAATCTCGAAACTTGAAGCTACGATGGACTTTCTTGTTGAAAAAACCGCCCATTTTTTAAATAATGTTTTATTACAATAAAAGTACAATCATTACTGAATCGGCAACAAAATAATTACTATAAAACATGATGTTCCTGGGTTGCTCTTTGTCTCTCTGGATATTCTGTAATAATAATTCACATTCAGAGCTGATCACACATTCAGCTGATATACAATATAATATTACTGTAATATTACATATTATATTACAATATATTGTAAAATATACAATATAATATACTATTACTAAAATTTACATTGTGTGAATACAGGTTATTTACATAGATACACTGTGTGCATTTGGAAGCTTTCAACTTCATACAATTATTATACACTAGCTTAGATGCAGCCTACATCATCACACCTGAAAGAAGTAAAGCCAAAGACATGCTCCCAAATTTCTGGTACAACCTTGCACAGAGCCCAAGGCATCATAAACAGAGAAGCATTTCTCCTTCAACAAGGCTGTCTTTTAGCTAGCTAGCAAATATTAAGCAGATAGCTCATCATAATCAGCCTCAGAGATACACAGAGACCCAGTTAGAGCTTGTAAATTCACTCCACAGGCCTATGTGAGCAGCCCTCTGACAGATCTTTCCCTTCAACAAGGCCTTGTTTCTTAGATAACTAGCTAGTGTTAGCAGGCTAGGTTATCTGTGTTGTGTTCTGATCGCACATAAAAATACAGCTAGATCAGCATTGGCAATCAGGTCAGTGATTCACAAACACAGCACTCAGGGATCTATTATGCACAAAACTGCAGATGGTAGTGAGTTAACCGGCCAATGTTAGGACAAGCGGGCACACGTCGGATTAGCAGTTAGCATGTTCGCCTTACACAGCAAGGGTTGGGGGTTCGATTCCTGTCGCTGCTCTGTGTATCCTCCGGATACTCCGGTTTCCTCCCCAGTCCAAAGACATGCATGGTAGGCTGATTGGCATGTCCAAAGTGTCCGTAGTGTATGAATGGGTGTGTGAATGCGTATGTGATTGTGCCCTGTGATGGATTGGCACCCTGTCCAGGATGTACCCCGCCTTGTGCTCGATGCTCCCTGAGATTCCTCGCGACCCTGAAGGATAAGTGGTACAGAAAATGGATGGATGGATGTTAGGACAAGCTTTTATTAAAGGGAAGGTTTTGCTCATTTGCTTCTAGTACTAAGTAATTGTGATAGTCACATTGTACTACCATATTAAACAGTAAATCATTATGCAGTTGTGTCTATACTATTTAGGCATCCTATTTAGTGCATAGAACACAGTTTTAGACACACAACTGCATTCTTATTGAATATGTATTACCTGCCTCTGGCAACCATTACCTTAATTGCAGTTTAAATCATGTTACAAAATGTTCTTTCCTGAGTCCTTTCTTGCAGTAGTTTCTATTAGAGAGGACAAAATTCCCAAATCTTAAATTCAGTTTAATCAATATTTAGAGTTGGGTGTGAAATATTTGACATGCTTTATGATCTTATCAGACAGAAGGGGTATGTTCAGTGTGTTTAGTGCTGGTTGCTTCATAGTTGCGTGTTTCTAATTGTATTTCTTTGAACTGAAGCATTTGTCTGTGTTGTTGTCTTTCCCTTCAGGGTAACCATGCACCCAAGTAAATTCTTCAATTAACATGAGCTAGATATTCAAAAGAGATTGGAGGGTCTTGACAATCGATGTCTAATTAGCTGGGACCTTTTAGTGAGTGTGCATGGGGGATGGGTGTAAGGCTGTGCCTCTAGTGGAATCTTCTCCAGCAGATGTTATGGATGTTGTGTTCTTCCAACAGACCTGGCTTGGAGGGAGCCATTAATTCAATGCAAATAGCAGATTGTAGATAGGCTCAGTTTCCGATGCTCCGCCCATGGGATAAAAAGCGCCTGATAGCTTTTGTACATGTTTCTGGCCAACCTTCTTAAAGTTCAACCTTCACTTAATCTCTGCATTTTATGTGTGAAGCATAAACTTATATTTGCTGACAGGCTATGGAAAAATGTCTGTGATTGGTCATGTGCCATTGGTCATGTGCGAATTCTAGAGATCTGACTTGTGAAAGTAGATTTAGCTGACTTTAGGAACACAGATATGTATGTAGATAGAGAGCATGCTGAAAGCTCCCATTAACAAAGTTGAATGTGCACTTGCGCTTGTTCTCGACTGAGCTTGTTCTCAGGAGGTTGGTTGGTCATTTTTCTCAGCTGTTAAAATTTCTAATGATATTATATGTATACAGCAGATATTCTTTTTTAACATGTAAAGTAAGTAAATTTAAAATGGTTTACAATTGTTGAAAACAGAGACTTTCTCAGTACTTCTGGGGGTTGGTTTAGGTGGGTGATAGTATGATGTAGTATGCTGTGGTACCTGGTAACTATTAGACCCCAGTTAGTTAAAGTTAGAAATGTGTTGTTGTGATATGTTTTGATAGGCTAAATAAATAACTGTGATAATAACAATGCACATTTGTGCTGCTTTCAACTAGAGGTTGTAACTCAAAATTCCTGACCTCCAACCAGGAAAAACAAAGAAAACACTCCCTTAATAGAGGGAATTCCTACTCAGGAACTCAGGATGGTCTCCCCAACTCCAACTTCCTCTGAGTTTAAGTGACATCAAATCAACCTGACAGAATAAAGCATCGACACTACACAAAGTAGCATTGCTTACCTTTGAATGAATTATGTTGGATATAATAGAATAACAGTATTTGCTTTAGGACATTCAACATACAGACATATTCACTTGTTAAATCTGTAAGCTTGACTATACAGATCACTGATAAATATCACTCATCACAGTTAGCTGGCTAGCTTTTTGCTAACAGAAGATAAACATGGAGGTGTCAATGTGTGTCCCCCCCCCCCCCAAATTCAACGCAACATAAGACTCAGATACTGAAATTAAACTTGTACCCACTTTGACACATGAGCCAGTTTTCTAGCTGTTAGTTTCAGCCCATGGCTGATGGAGCATCTGATATTTATTGTACATTTATTTGGCCACAAGATTCTAAATCTTGATGCATGCATCTAATTACTTCTGTATAAATTTTGAACACTCTCACACTATGAGCTTTACAAAAAAAGATATATTTGGATTGAAAACAATGTTCACGGAATCATATCTTAGAAACTTTTATTCGAACCAGTAAATGTGACTGTTCATTTGCAATACCAGTTAAACATTTGATGAGAAAAAGTGCTAGACATCTAGCAAAACCGAAAAGATGTTAGCCTTTATGTTTGTGTCTGTTGTGTGGTAAGGGAGAACTGGCTATTGGGTGTGAACTGGCAGTGACTAATATTGGTTTAAAAACTGGCACTGACTAAAACTCCATATTTCTATACGGACACTTAGTGTTATAACTAATATGTTTATTAATAATGTAATGCTGTACATATATGGTACTATAATGGCAATACTGTATATGAATACGCTCGTGTCAGTAAAGCTTGTGCAATTGAATTGAATTGGAAAGAAAAATGGTGTTCACACACTTTCTTGTATATTTTTTTTTACAAACAATATTACAGTGTATTACAAACAATATATTATTATACACAGAGAGAGTGAGTGTCTTCAATGGTGTGACATTACATATTTTAACTTAAATTATTTTGGCATCTATATATTCATTTATACAAACAGATATTGGATAAAAGTGAGGTTTTTACTGTTATACAACTGGAGTATTGATGGTTGAATGTTTTCAGTAATAAATTACCAGCAGTTGTCCAGTGTTTGGCAATAGACTCAGTGTTATTGGCAATCTCTGTAGTCGTCTGACGTATTCAGAGTGGCTGTCCCATTTATGTGGGAATGACATTGGCAGAAAGAGAGAGAGAAAGAGAGAGAGAGAGATTGTGATTGTCTCTCTCTCTCTTTCTCCGCTGCCATAGGCACCCAGACAGCTCTTGCGTTCTGGGAATGCTAATTCCTTTGTTTCAGCTTCTGTTTTTTTATTCCTGTCTGGGATGTTGAGGCCATCAGTGGCCGTGTTAAAGACACAGACAGGACGGTCAGTGGTGGACACAGACATTTAAGAAGTGTTTAAGAAGTGTGTGTGTGTGTGCGTGCGTGTGTGTGTGTGTGTGTGCGTGTGCATGTGTGTGTGTGCCCAAGCTGTCCTCCACACCCAACCCCTCCCCCAGCCCTCTATTGCCCGCTCCTTTCTCCTCCATCCTCATGGATGACATCATACATGTTTGTGAGTCAGTAACCATGGTGACAGTCGGGTCGCTTGGGGCAGGTCAGCAGGGGGCAGACGCAGGTGACCTTTTTGACCTATGCTGTCTGTGTCACTGGTTGTCACCTCTGACCTCTGACCTCTCCTCTCTATCCTCAGAGGTAGCAACAGGACAAAAGAGGTTCATAATATACACACAAATATATATATATATGTTGATAGTTTTGATTATATAAAAGCAACATCATGTATTTTTTATAGATAGTAATTCTCAGCTTTAGTTTTTCTCCTATTTATTTTCAGTGACGTAGGATCAGAAATAGAACAGTGGGATGGGTTTCTGTAAAAGGGCTTCTTGTGCTTTGGTTTATTGGTTCTGTGAACATGCGAATGTGGAGAGAAATGGTTGCAGAGGCCTGAAGTGTGATCTATTTAGATAGCGCCAAGTCTCTCTCTCACTGTCTGTCTCTCTTCCCTGATAAGCATGAGTGACAGAAAGTAAATATTTGGCAGTGACAGTGGCTTTGGTCAAAACACTCCCTTTCTATTACTGTGTTTAGATTGTGTGATAGATAAACCCTGATTTTCATGTTTAAATAACAGCATTGCTTTATTGTTTTTTTCATTGTATCTCTTCATACCTGAGGATATGCCATTTACACTCTGTGTGTTTTGTCATGGAATTACGTGGAAGTACTGTTTCAAGTTCTTTCCTCGAAAAATGATTACATTACCTCCCTGCAGCCCACTCAGTCTCGAACATTTTATTTTGTTCCTGGATGAACTTAATTATTTTAGGTGTATTTAGTATTGTGCATTTACAAGATTTTTATTAGCTATTCCAGTCTTGTTTACTGTCTCTCTCACATTCAAGGCCCGTGGCTCCCGTGTCCCATCCTCCTGCTTTCTTATCTGTTTTCTTTTCTTCCCTGTTTTCCTTTCACCCCACCCCTCTCCCTTCCTCCTCCACCTCTCTCTCTCTCTCTCATTCATTCTCCCGCTCCTCTCCCTGTCCCCCTGTGGCACACCGTGTCATGTCCCTAATTTATTTATAATTAGTGCTCTTTGTCAGAATGCAGGGGGAATGTTAAAGTACATGCTGCTTCTGCCTGAGTACAAATGGCCCAGTCTTCTCTCTGTCTCTCTCTCTCTCTCTCTCCCGCTTTCTCTCTCTCTCTCTCTCTCCCTCTCTCTCCCTCTCCTTCTCTCTTATAGTATATCTTCTTTTTGCACCTCAAGCGCAGTGCACTTAAGTTTATTTCTCCTTTCTATCTCTTCCTAATCTTCTCTTTCACCTCAGACTTTATTTTCTTTTTCTTTCTCTCTCTCTCTCTCTCTCTCTCTCTCATTCATTCAGGTTCAGCTTTTCCTCTCTCTCTCTCTCTCTCTCTCTCTCTGCACACACCCTCAAAATGTTGCTTCCATTTAAGGACACAATTGAAACTCATCTGTCTTTCTTGCTATTGGTGTCACATTAAATATAAGTCATTTAAAATGTGCATGAGATTGTAGCATGTTGACTTTTGATGTGATGACAGTGCAACTATAAGGACAAAAATGTAAAGCTTCAAAAGGCTTTGGATAAAACACAAAAGCTGGAAATCAATTACCTGTGAGTAGATGTGAGTGCTCAAGGACAAAACCTTTCATGAGGAACTCATTGATAAGTCATACCCTTTTCACTTTAATTTACTATGATGTTAACTGTAGTGAAATGCCATTCAATGTCATTGCAAGTTTTAAAGCAGTGTTCATTACCAATGGGTTGAAATACCGGTCCATAAGCATTTTGCAGAGGGTTTCTTTATGATTGTTGCGGCCAAAATGTTTGATTTTACTGTGGCTTTTTTCAAAATTTGCGATGCAAGTTGCACAGTTTTTTTTTTGTTTGTTTGTTTTTATGCAGAAAACTCCTTGTATTGGCGAAATTGCATTTGCATGAAATTGTTTTGTCTTTTGCAGTGATGTTTGTTGGTAAATAAGAGCTTTTAGCTGTACTCATGTTCAAAGGGGGCGTTGGCTGAATGCGTGTTGTGATGATGTCACATGACACATATTGGCCTGAATCTGCAGAAAATCTGCACTAATTTTGAAAAATTGCAAGCTCCTGCAAATATTGTGTGAAAATCCTGGAGGGACTGAATCACACATGACTAATTCTACCTTGGAGTTGTAACTATTAAAAAAGTGACATTTAGAAGTAAAAAATTCCTGATTTTGGAGTGATGTAACTACATTGTGTGTAGTTTCCTCAATTACAGAAGGATGGTTTTTTTTTTACTAAAAGACAGCACTTAATATGCTATAATAAGAACAACAAAGCTGCATTTCATTAACAATAGTGTATGTTAAGTTCAACTTTATGCTTTTTAAAAACAGTGAGGAGAACTCTGTGAGGGAGAAAAGATTTGTTGACATTTACATAATACTTTGCAGGCAAACTGGATGCAGAGAAAATTGCCCAGTTTCTGCCATAACAGTGAGAAAGGAAAACTGGCTTTGGGTAATTTGGCTTAAGAGAAGTGTACATTGTCCTACATTAAGCATAAGCCCTTCATGAGATAAACCTACATAAACATCTCTGAAGGCTTATTCCAATAGGTCTCAGCTGGCATAGACAGCTTTTGTCAAATGGCAGATTTTTTAAAACATAATTGGAATAACATTGCATAATGGCATGATTGTAGTGTAATGTTTAGCCTCGGAGCATTATCAGTGATACTTTACTAGAGGGTGGTGTTCATAAGGTTAAATGAGTCCTACATAATCCATTCATGACAGCTAATATCAACATATGCTACCGGTCAAAAGTTTGGAGACACTTGACTGAAATGTTTCTCATGATCTTAAAAACCTTTTGATCTGAAGGTGGATGATTAAATATTTGAAATCTGTATTGTAGACAAAAATATAATCGTGCCAACATATTCACTTCTTTCATTAGAAAACTAACATTTTATTTACAAATTTATTATTTTTTTTCAATGGATGACTCGGAGCGAAATATTCCGAAAAGCAGCTGATAAGTGTCCAGCATAGGTGGGAACTCCTTTAATACTGTTTAAAAAGCATCTCAGGGGGATTCCTCAAGAAATCGGTTGGGAAAATGCCATGAATACAATTTGAAGTCTACTTTGAATATGCTCAAATATTAAATAATTTTGATTTATTTTGGATTTTTTATCACAACATAATTCCCATAGTTCCATTTGTGTTATTTCAGAGTTTTGATGAATTTATTATTATTCTACAATGTGGGGAAAAAAAATAAAAATAAAGAATCAGTGTGTCTAAACCTTTGACTGGTAGTGTACATAAACACCTATAAAGGCTGAATCAAATGGGAATCAGCTATCGTAAAGACTGCTGTTATCAGTTTATTCTAATCTGCTGTTAACTGACTGCTGTTGTCAGTTAATTCCTAATCTACTTTCATTAATCCAGAATGTTCTTGCTCAAATGAAAGGGAGTTAAAAACAGTGTCCTCCATATTCTAGCACCAATGGACTAAATACACTGACTTGCTCCACTTAGGACTTGAACTATTAGTGTCTTATAAGCTACAGGTTGTAAGAAGGTCTGTGCTGTAACACTCCATGGAATCCATAAGTAAGATTCAAAGCATGTATGTTGTGCATCCAATTACCAATCAGTGGCTTGACTAACTGAAATCATCTCTTTGCCCTTGGAGTGAGGAATCACCTGGGCCTTCGCTCTGCTCTCCTTGTGATCTCTCTATTCGCTCTGCATCCCCCAGCTTACCCCTCTCTTCCTGTACTCCTTCACCATCGATCCCTTCATCCCTCGCTCCCGCTCTCCACTGCCCACGGCAATGCCGTCCTGCAAGCTTTGATCACAGGGCCAGGGAGGAAATAGGAAGTGGGTCAGAAAGTTGGGCTGGAGACTGCATGAGAACAAGGCTGGCATATCGAGTAGGTGAACAGAGAGAAGGATGGTGGGAGGGTTGAAAAGGAGGGAGGAGAGAGGAAAGAACGAAGGAAGACACCAATCATCAGAGCACATAAAATGACTAAATAAATAAATAAATAAAGCAACAGGAACTCATGTAAAAAATGTGGCATGTTTTGTTGTTGTTTTCAAGATGGCACAAGCAGTGTCACGCCATAATGGCTGACAAATCAATATGGATTTGCCTTTTATTGAAGCAGCGATGATCTTGCATGTCATGTATTTGGACGGTTTTCTGCCGCTGTCTGCATGCACTGGCCATCTCATTGAATTGCACATGTTGTTAGTATTTAAAACAGCTCATTAATATTCAGAGCTTGATAAGCCTCCTGATGTCGTCAGCTCACCTGGGACCAGGTTTGTAAGGAAGCAGCTATGGGAGCAGCCTGGTCAGGGAATGGTGAAGGGGGGCATTCGCATGGGAACATGGGGCTTGTGCTTGAGGTGAGAGGGGGATGAAGGGATCGAGAATAAGGGGTTCTGGGTCGGAGGTAATTGGACCAGTGGGAGGTTAGCCAGGTACTATCATGCAATATGAGCACACATTTAGATGTGCATTTACACACACACATACACAGTTGGACACAAAATTGCACAACACACACTCTGGCATGTTCACTAAAAGACGAGAGTAAATTATGGTGGTAATTACTTTTTGTGCTGACAGAGTTGGTGAAGGGTACGAGATGCGGCACAGGACAGCACTGGGTCAGTGCTGAATAGAGAATGAGAGAGTGCAACTGGGGGGAAGGGTCTAAATTATTCCAAATAAAAGGAATCAGAGGGAGAATTAGCAAAAGTGCTAGGTTTAGCGTGTCTGTCTTTGGCTGCATGGATGTTTTTTCATGTTGTGGGCAGCAGTCAAGTTGGCGGCTTATTTTCCTTTAAATCCTCACTTTTTATTTCCACAATACGCTGACAAATGTTGAATAAAAGTGTTTTCATTCTATTTATAAGTCCAAGAACATTATTTCAATAAAAAAACAACCTATGATTTTGAACAAATGAGGATAGGGTGTTGTAAGAAAAGTATAAATACTAACTCTACCCCTAATCCTAACCTTAACCTTCTCAAAATTGAGTCATTTAATGAGTTACAAATTTGCAAGAATGGGACATGTTCTGTTTAATCTTCATATATTCTTCAGTTGTATGCACAGACCTTTTACTAATCAAAAAGTGCCAATGTTTTCATTTGCACTTTGTGACAATGCACACTGTCACAAAGCAGCTTTTTACAGAAATTCAGATGTAGATTTAAATCCCTAATGAACAAGCAATGAAAATCTCCCTGAGATGGCATGAGAAATAAATTTCAAGCGGAACCAAAAGAAGGCTCATTTCATTACAGTATACATGTGTAGAATCACCAAGGCATACAGCACTGTTGAAGGATGTTCAGTATGAGTATATTGTGAATTTCCTGGATAGGCACAGGACAGTCTTTATGATTACAGCAGCAGTTCTTACAAATATACAGCATCCAGGCACGACCTACTAAAGCAATGGTGAGGCTATTTAGTAAACATTAAAACAGTTCATATCTGTCATAGAAGATATTCGATTTGACATTCAAGAATACCATTTCACTTCAGTCCAGTACATGGCATATATTTTCAGCTGAATTACCCAGAACATCTGAGTTTGGCTGATGCCAACCGAGCTCAGTTGCTGCAATACTGGCTTATTAATGTCTATGAACGATTGAGATCATAATTGGGTTATTATAAATTTTGTTGGTGTGAGTTGCACACAATTTTAAAAAAGAGCCTTTAATGTGATCTTTGGATAGCTCAGAATACTTAGCTTCCTAAATGGGCTTACTCAGAGCACTCACTGATGAGCAAGCACTAAACTCTGTGGTTCTAATGAGAAACTTAACCTTTAGAAGGATAACTGACTAGCTTTAAGGGTTCTAGCAGATTTAACCTTTATATA
>JANDJT010000071.1:9982315-10001069 GCA_024331685.1 Stegophilus panzeri | reverse complement strand
CGATCTATATATGTGTGTTTTAGACCATTTGTTTTGATAAGTTTTAATCAGTTTGTGACAGTATTTAGCCATGATGCATCTTCCTTAATCTTAAGTTTCCTCCTGAATAAGTGTTTATTGCCAAATGAATCCTGTTCCAGGGAATTATGAAGTGTGATGAAATATATGAAGATGGCTGAAAAATAGATCAGACCTGCTTTGATCGAAGTAATGAAGATAAATACTAGATAAATATTACTACTTAGGTGAAAAGTTTTGTAAAGCAGCAGGCTAGAGAACAGATTAGTGGTGTGATAAAGACTTAAAAAGCTGAAGCAGTTAATCTCATATTAAAGCATTCACTGATGTGTGTGTTTGTGTGTGTGTTCTCTTTTTGTTGTCCTTAACTCATTTTCTGTTTTAGTATTTTTCTTTAAAACTATCCCCGTTGCACTAATGCTTCTGAGATTGAATCCTAAAATCAACTAAAAATATTTGTATTCATTCACAAAATGCTCTATTTAATTGCCATTCTTTTTGACATGCTGTTTTCTAGAGGACCTTAATTTCAGGTCATATAAACTCACGAGTGTTTAGTGTATTCTGCTGTGTAATTTCCTCCATGCTGTCCTATACAGTGAAGGAGTGGTACATCATATGTATACATATCCAGCACTACTGATCATGCAAAGTTCATTGGAAATATTCTTGAAAGTGCAGAAGTGGAAAGGAAAATGTAAACAGACTCACTGTCATGGGGCTTGTTGGAGTGTTATTGCTGTCATGAGCTCACACACACACACACACACAGTCTGAGGTGAGAGAGCAATAGGACTGTTTACGGTGCAACACACACACACACACACACACACACATACATATGCACCTAAGGGGACGGACAGGTCCGGTGACAGACTGTGTCAGCGGTGTGTCAGGAAGAGGCTGTTGGTGTCACACTCGGTTGACCTGATCTGTGGTCAGTCTGTCCATTGGAGCCCGCTGTGGCCCTTACATAACATCTTCTGCCATTCATAACCCACTCTGCAGGGACACACACACAGATATTTTTTATAAACTTCATACACAGTCCTGCTTCTCCGTACCCCCAAAACATCAACCTCTTAAAAAAAAAAAAAAAGCTGATGCTTTGTTTTCAGGCTGGGAAATGCATCAAAGTGGCTAAAGCTGATCAGTCACATACACACAACTGTCTCATATCTTGGTGTATATAGATTGATGGATGGATGGAAAGATAGATGGATGGGTGTGTTACACATTTTATGTCTTCAGACATGATTTATGAATGAGCTCACTTATCTAAAATAACCTATAAATATTAAAACTAATAAAAAGAATATTTTATTCATAAATTCTAACTTCAGATTGAGGATCAGGTGTATTAAATAATGAAGCACAGGTACTGTATTAATGCTAAGAAATATACACACACCAACCTATCTGTGCTTCAAGGGAATCCTTGCTGTGTTCATTGCTGTTGGTTGTTTGTAATGTGTGTGTGCTTCTGTTCTTTTACTTTGTACTGTTGCTAAATTCATTATAAGGATGTGTATGAAAATGAAGTTTATAACCTCTCATACTAAATATTCTCGAATGTCTTAGCAAATATGAAAGATTTCCTTTGAAAGAGTTTCCGTTCAGAGATCAGGAAGGCTTTAATAAAAGCTATTAAATATAAGCACTGATGGGCAAAGTTTGAAAACATCTGCTTTTCTTTTACTCTGTCACCCATAAACATCTGCAAATATGCAGCTGCAAATAATTTTTTCAACCATCTGAGTTACTGCTCATTCACTGTGAGGGAAAAAACACAAGATCAGGGGCCTCGACATGCTGATGTGTCTTACTCTCGCTGTCCATTGCATCACCCTCATCATATCTGTAGCTGGTCAGGGCCGGGGCGGGGTCATTTTGATCTAATCAAACTGTGTATTGATTCCATTAGATAATTAATGGTGTAGGAAAAGCAAAGCTGTGAGCTCCAGCCCCGGAGAGATGAGGGGAACCTTGGAGGGGGAATGACTGTGAACCGCCAAGGTCGAGCATGAAAAAACATAGCAGTTTGCGCCGAAAAACAAGAGGACAGTCTACTTAAAAGAGAGAGATAGCAAGATGGACAGAGCTGACTAATCAGTAGTCAGAGAACATGAGACTACACCTGACTTCCTAATGCACTTCAGATGAGGAGAGAAATTATCATTAGAAATTCTTTGAATATCTGGTTTTACCTGTTAGCTGAGTGTGGATACACCTGATCATAAAGGGTTCTCTTTTTTCACTATTTACTTCCATTTGTGAAATATGCAATTATGTATAAATAAAAAATATTTGTAAATTTAAAATTCTTAATATCTCTAATAGATCTTGCACACTCTTGGCAGCTTCATGAAGGAGCTTCACCCAGGAGACTTTTCTTAAAGATCCCAGAAAGTGTCAGCTCCTTCTCGTTTTTCATGGAAATTACATAATGATAAGTTAAAACTCCTTTATAAGAATACGTTATAAAAAATTAAACTATAAGCCTTTATCAAAAATGTTTTACGGCTATTGAAAATATTCAATCTGGTGTATCCAAACCTTTGATTGGTAATGTATATTGTATAGACCATATATCTTAATGCTGCAGAGTTATTTTCGATTATTGCAAACACACCCAATAAATATATAAACTATACTGTATTACTATGGATCTTCAGATTCATACAAAATGTCTGTACCACTTCTGATATGCCTTCCTCTTCCCACAGTCTGAGCGTTCTTCCTCTAGCTTATCTCAGCTGGATAAGAAAATTGTGATTTCTGTTGTGTCTTCTGTTTATCTATTCTCACAGCATGGAAAACTAGCTAGACCAAATTGGGTGTAAAACATCCAGTTAAATAGTGACAGAACAGACAGCGCACAAGAAAATGATGAGGGAAAGTGAAATAAGAAGCATATGCTTGAATGAGAATTGACAATTTGTAGTAGGTGGCTTGAGTTTGAACCAATAAACAGGCTAATATTTTGTTAAGACCGATGGTGTTAATGGAAACATATGGGAAAATCATCAATTGTGATTAGTAGACAGTAAATAAATAATAATAATAATGAAAAAAAACAGGGAGACCATTCAGGATTTGGCTAGTGAACCTGCAGACTGGCTACTAAATGTTAATAATGACCAGCCACAGTGGCTTGTGAGCTACAAAGCTCATTTCAAGCCTTAGTGCCATGTTTAAATCTAGTGCCATGAACGCCATGAACTATAGCAGTAGAAGATCATGATGAGTTTTTATCACAATTTAGTGTTATTACTCTCGTTTGATTTAGTAAAGAGCGCTGTTACTGAGAAACATTAAACAAGTACTTTATTCCATGTGACCTGCCCATACTCAACTGGCTAAAAGTGAAATGACCACCTGAAGGTCAAGGTCCTGAAAAAAAGTAAATGTTTCCACAGCTGACTAGAAATCCGGTGGTCATCTCCATACGAGTGTGTGTGACATTTAAAAACAGAATGGCAGCGTAACATCTGGCATGTAAATATGGGGTGAATAACGCTGGGATTTGTGTGTGGGTGTGTGTGTGTGTGTGTGTGTGTTTGAAGCTCAATTGCTGCATTGTGTGCGTGCGAAGTGGCTTTAATGTGTTCATTTCCTTGCTTGGCCTCTCTGAGGGCTGGGGCGGAGCATGCTAACGAAGCTCTGACAGCTGGAGGCCCTAATTAATGATCCCCTCTGAAAACAAACAGCCCAAGCTCTGCCAAACATAAACCCTGGCCTCATCCCCAACCGTGGCCTCGGCCCCAGCGTGCTTCTGTGTTCCAGCTACAGTGAGAACCCATCGGCCACCAGAACCTGCCATTACTGCTCTCAGGGCCAAGAGTTTAAGGCACAGTGGACTTTGTTAGTCTTCAAAATAAAGAAGAACAGCTTTACACTGTACTGGACAAATCCCAAAGGAATAGGAACAAAGAACATAAATGCATTGTCTATTCTCTTCCACGTCAAAAAATTGTGCCGTGATGTTATATATAAAACGGACATTCTTAGATGTATCATCTGGATCAGTGCACATCTTATTTAGGCTTTTACATAAGCACATGCATTACCAAAATATCAATAGTATCAAACATTTCTGATTAAAAACACTCTGGACATATATCACACCTAGTGTTTTGCATGATGGATGAAATTTATATATTTTAAAGGTATTAAGTGGTAACACAAGAAAAGTCATAATGTAGATAATAAAATTTTGTAAATCAAAAAAAAAAAAAAAAATTATTTTACAGCAAGGTAAATGATTGTTTTATAATCACATCGTGGCACAACATTTTAATCAAATTACATTGTTGGCTGCATGAAAATTCCCACCCCACAGGGTGCAGTTTAAAAGTTTACAGTTGAGCGCAAAACTTTGCATCCCCCACCTTTTTTGAGTGACAATAAGGAAAATATACCTCTACAAAAAGAAAGAATTCCAAATTGCTAACATAAATAAATTAATTCATTATTTAATAAAATCCTGCTACATACCAACACACCAAACCCAAACATAAGGCTTTTCATCAACTGAAAAAAAAAATGTTTTAAAGACGTTTTGCCGAGACCTTCTCAGTCTGTAGACATTATTTGAAGAAGACAGAAAGAGATATAGAGTGGGCAGACAAGTTATTAGAGAATATTTATATCACATTCAAATAGAGAAATTAGGGGGGAAATCGATATTAATATCTTAATATAAACTATGTGCACTATTTGGACTGATTTACAGGATCTGACCCTGGAAACCCTAGCTCACCTAATGTTTGATTTATATCACTTTGTTTGTTTTGTTCTAAGGGTACACAAACTTTTGCACTTGACTGTATTGTATCACTTCACTAAATCATGCTGGCTGCTAAATCAGAATCACATGTAAACACGTGTATATATTGCTAGTATGGAAGTGACATAGTTCAGAAGTGACACTTTTGACATTGAATAGGTCTTATCATAGGTGATCATCTGCTCCAGTGTTTGCTCATGAGTACGTCCATTTTTAAAGAACATGCATAGTGACACAACCAGCTACGAGGTTATAAAGTTAATTAAATGATTATGGTGGAAGGCACCTCCGCTATGTCTAAAGAGTTAGTGAAGGTGGAGAGAAAGATTTTACCTGATTAGATGGAGGATAAAGATAGACTAAATACCAGAGAGGACTTTGATAGGATTGATAACATGAGTACACATGTGACAGATGGAGAGAGAAAAACAGAGAGAGCGAGAGAGAGAGAGATTAGGAGTGTAGTTTATCTCACTTTGATCCTATGAGCAGTCACAGACGAGAGATGTAATAGCTGGTATTTTCACAGATTATGTCTTTATAGTTACAGAGACTTTGTAAGAACAGTCAGATTTGGCTAGTTAAAAGAATCTATCTGTGACTAGCTGCCAATTACACTGGTTTGGGGTACACGCTAAAATATGTTTGTTCATTTATTGTGTCAAAAAGACACTTCAAGCTTGACTGCTTCATTACATATTCACTCGTTGTTAAGTGAAACATTATTATCTGAGCAAATATTTATGAGTTAGCTAGCTAACTTAGTCATGTAAGTTGAATGAGAGCCCTAAATTCATTTACCACACAATTAGAGATTCAGTTACTTGTGTAGAGTGTTGCTTGACGATATGATGCTAGCTATCCACTAAAATTAGTTGGTTAAATAAATTGGTATCTCACAGCTAGCATGGTCAGTCCGCTCATTTGTAGCTAAGCTATGTTTGTTTCCCTTTAGTTCCAGGCATTTCACATTTGTTTTGGTCACTGTAAGTAAAGTTCTTTCTTTCATACAAGAACTTTCTAGCTAGAATCTTAACTGCAGACTTTAAAATACATGATAGCAAAATGGCTTTCACAAAGGGCATTGAATAATTCACACACTGATTCCGTTTAACTGATAACATCTGGCAAATTCTCAATCCACATCATGTATATACTCTCACTGATACACAATTTTCAGAATGACTTGTTTTGTCTAACAATACTAAAATATGAATGACAGGGGGCATGGTGGCTTAGTGGTAAGCACATTTGCCTTGCCCCACCCTAGAGCTGAGGGTTCGAATCCCGCCTCTGCTCTGTGTGCGTGGAGTTTGCATGTTCTTCCCATACTTTGGGGGTTTCCTCCCCCAGTCCAAAGACATGTTATAGGCTGCTTGGCGTTTCCAAATTGTTCATAGTGTGTGTGCACGATGGGTGCCATCCAGGGTTTTCCCCTCCTTGTGCCATCCAGGGTGTCCCCCTCCTTGTGCCCTGAGTCCCCTGGAATAGGCTCCAGGCTCCCTGCGACCTTGTGTAGGATAAGCAGTACAGATTTGCATGGCTGCATGCTGCCTAGTCGCACAAGTTGAACGCAGCTTCAATCAGAATCAAAGAAATTCCTCATCCACAGAGATTCAGTAGTTCCCATGCAACTCTCCATTGAAAACCTCTGGTATGTCTACCAGAAGCAGTGTATAAGCTTATCTCAGGTCTGCTCAGATCATTAACCACATAATTTCAGTCCACATCATGCATATGCTCTTATTTAGTCCCTAAGCTTTTCTCAGTCACGATGAAGCAGATAGTCCAGCGTTAAGCAGCTGCTAATTCAGGTTTAGCTGGGTTGAATGTCAGGTCATAGATTTCATCGACTCACACCAGAGGTCACCCGGATGTCGGTGTGTGTCTATGCGTGTGCCAGGTAAGGTCAGAGAGGTGATGTAAGTCCAGGGCTTTATGCCAGAGTGGTTTAGATCAACGATAGTGCTGAGTGGCACCCAGGGCTGGCCAGAGGGCAGCGAGCACTGGTGGGGGTGACACCAGGCTGCTGGAGGGCAAGCCAGCCCTTTAAATGTCATACAGACTAGCCAAGCACTGGGGATTCCACTGAAATGGCACTAGAAACTCTGGAAGCTGGACCAGAGGACTGTGTATGTGTGTGTATTTGCATCTTTCTGTATTGTCATTCGAGGGTTGCTGTCATTTTAAATAATTCATATGTATATTACAGCATTATGTTGAGATCATTTTGAGAAAGAGGTCATTTTCAGATGTCACAGGTGCACATGCTGTCATATAAACCATGTAAAGGGGCTTTGTGTGTCTGTTTCTGTCAATATTGTTTGCATTCCCCATAACATATAAAATAAGATATAATGAAATATATTAAAATTTTTCATATAAATTTTGCAATTGTATTGCTACACAAGTGATTGTTTGGGTCAATTATGCACTTTGAAGTAATTAATAAAACATGAGGGTTGTGACTTGGTCAACTAACACTTCTCTTCCTCCTTTTTGTGTTCCATCTCCTCTTCTGTTCAGCCCCTCTGCGGGAGATCTGGGTCTGACATAGCCTCAGCCGATCGCAGCCTGCATTAGAAGCGGCGGCGTGTGCGGAACAGGATGGCGGCCATGCCGTTCGTAGGTGAGGGAAAGTGTGTTAGTGTGGAGTGGGACTTCCTGCAAGGACTCCTCGCTAAACCGCCCACCCTGCCCTGGTGAGACTGCTTGCTTATTTGTATAATTTCTGCTCCGTGTTACAGTTTTAATCTCTTTTCATGTCCAGTAAACATGAATGGGAAAATTATATTCACTAAAATTATAGCTAGTACAAAAAGTACAGAAGCTCCTACGACACTAAGAAAAGTAATTACAATAAAGTAGACTTTTCAGAATGTTTTAAAACAACGAGACACAATCTTGCTTCAAGGGAAATGAGATAGGACACAAATTTATATGAACTAGCAAGGGAAATCTCATTGGCTTTCCTCCAGTTCAATACAAATGAAGTATTAAGAACTCTTCCGAAATTTAAACTTTGTAACTTTTTATGAACACTGTGTCATGTGAATTGTCATGAATGTAAAAGCCTGATTTTTAATCAACCCAATGATATTAATAAGAAGGTGAATAACAAAGTCTTAACTACAACACACCTACAACATAACACAGTCAGGCTGCAATACACTAAAATATATTGCACATTCATGGATAAACTTCCGTCTGTATGCTACAGACTGTGTTTGGTTCCATTACTTAAACATTAAAGAAATTTCAATGGCATTATTAACGTCGCCTCGTCTGTAGGTGGATATAAAACTCTGAATCGATGGTGCCATATTGATTGTGTCTCTCCAGAGACATTCTAGTGTAATAACGAGATGTTTTAAAGGGCTCTTTCACACAGAACACATCTGTTTTACAGGCTGTGAGAGAACACAGCACAACTGCTATTAGCAAACTGAAAGAAGATTCAAGAGACAGCTTAATAAACACATTCTCACTCACACACGGATACACACATTGCTTAAAGACAACATGAATTTTTTTATTTTTTTTTACCTTAGTTCTGTTTAATGTGCACAATTTATCAGTATTAATCCCATGAAAAACTTCTATGCCCATCTCTATATGTCTTCTGATTTTTAGACTTCCATGCACATGTAAGTGGCAGTAAAATAAGCCTTATCAACCCTGCTCTGATCTCAAATCAAATTTCTGAGAGGATTACTCCTTATGTGCAATTTACAGTATATAAGAATAAAACTGTTATAGGAAAATAATCAGTGCCAGGCTGGTGTGTACTCTTACCACCATGAAGTTGATTATTTTCCAATAACAGCACATCCTGAAGTATTATTCCTCTTATACCACAGCAATTTGCCAACACTGGAAACTGTATTTATTTTAAAAAGTGGCACGTCGTTTTTTTTTTTATTGATTTATAGTTACATGTACAGTTTAAGTTACAGCTGTCACTGGAGACTTTTTCCAAAAATACTAGCTAAACATCTCCTCACAGAAAACTTCACTGTATAAACATGTTTATTTACGTGTGTTTTTTAAAAATCCATTTATGTGTAGAAATTTGCCATGCAAGTAACAATGTACTATATTTTTTACTATCGAAACAATAATGCATTAAAAACCAGTGCATTAATATAAATCTTTCAGCTGGAAACTACTGTCCAAGCTGCTGTTATAGAAAATGAATCAACCAATCAGCATTTAGCAGCACTGTGGTATAAGCAGACACAGAGATTCATATCTACTTCATGTTTATTTATGTCAATGTAGTGTTATACAGTATGTATTTTGGCCAAAAATAATAAACAATAGAGAAAGTGTAAAGATAATACAATAATGCCATTATATTCTCCACCAAGAAGACCTTTGACCTGTATATAGTTTGCAGATACGACCCTTTAGTTTGCATTTACCTGTCCACACAATGCTCTAAAATCTGGACACTCCACTGACGGGCAATGAATAATAAATAACCTTTCACAATCCAGTCAAATCCTGATGACTTAAACAAAAATGCAACCTAACAATTCTTCCTGCCTGAATATCCTGTTTCACTCGACATCTTATGGAAGATGTGTTATTTCTCTTATATTATTTCTAATCATACATATGGTGAAGTTTTAGCTACTAGCCACTATTTACAAAGGAAGCTTTTTTGAAGGCTCATTTATTTTTCCTTTCTTCTCTATACGCATACTGTGAGACACACGCACGCACACACACTTCCTTTCTCTTTGAATTCCTCCCCTTTCTCTTTGCTGTTACATATCTACAGCCCCCCAGAATGAGAATCAATGTCACAGACATGGATGTGTGAGGGGGGAATGTCGGCTCTTTCTTCCAGCACAGACACAAATTGTGAAGTCGCCGTGACAACATAATTCCCCCCACTCAGGCCCCACTGAGGGCAGGTCGATACCCAATCAGAGTGACAGGCTACCTGGCCTACCTCTCAGATGCCCCTTCTTCTCCATTGATCCCTCAATCAAGACTTGAGGCTTGCTACCCAGGAGGCAGGCTGTGAAAAGAGCTCAATGTCTGTATTCTTCCAGAGAATTAGCCCCAGAGAACTGATCCAAGACCAGCCTTTTCTGCAGCCTCCTGGTGACTAGACTGATCTCAGGTTAGTGCAGGAGTGGAACAGGGCACAGCTAATGGAAACAGGCAGTGAACAGGCTGATCGCTCCCTCGCTGCCACTGTAGGTTAGCTCTGCTTTCTCAGCCTCTATCCCCTGACCTGCTCCTGAGTGCCTTACTATATTGGAATTGTAGTGGTCTGATTTTAAAGAACTCTCAAAAACAGCTGGGTAGCATGAGAGGTGTACATTTTGATAGCACCTTCTTGTGTTTGTTGTTATTGTCATTGTTATTGTTGTCATTGATTTCACTGTGTGATCCTTGAGTCATTTAGAAATAAAGCCAAGAATTTATACAAGCAACAGGCTCCCCCACACATCTTAGAAAACTTAAATGGGAAATATACAGTCTAGTGTTCTAGTCACATGGAATTTTTATATATATTTTTTAAAGGATACAATTTCCTTTAAATCATCCATGAAAAGTGACAATCCAGCTTAGCACATTTGCCTCGCACCACTGGGGTTGGAGGTTCAAATCTTGCCTCAGCCCTGTGTGCGTGGAGTTTGCATGTTCTCCCCGTGCTTCAAGTGGTTTCCTCCGGGTACTCAGGTTTCCTCCCCCTGTCCAAAGACATGCGCTGTAGGCTGATTAGCATTTCCAAATTGTCTGTAGTTTGTGTGTGATTGTGCCCTGTGCGGTGCAGTGCGGTATGGGCTGGCACCCCGTCCAGTCTGTCCCCTGCCTCGTTCACCTTGGGAGTTCCCTGGGATAGGCTCCAGGCTTCTCCACGACCCTGTGTAGGATAAGCGGTATGGAAAATAGATGGATGGAGGTTCTCGAAATTTTCCTCAAGAGAAAAAAACATCCGCTGTATTAATGGTTTATTTCATAATGTTCTCGTATGGTTGGTCATGCAATGTTTCCATCAGAGAAGAAGACCTAAATTGTTGCAACATACATTGTAGGAAAGTTCTCACCACACTTAAAAACCTTATAGAGATTTAGTGCTCTTAGCCTCAGAAGTTCCGCATATTCCACAGAAGTTCACCATATTTCCTCATTAGATGGGAAAGATGGGCTAAAATATTTGTGAGACTGACAAGAATAATTTACTTGGTTTAGGCATCAGATTGTTTGTTTGTTTGTTTGTTTGATTACTTATACAATCCGTTAAATCTGAGCTGGGGGAGGGTATGTGAACCACCTGAATATAAATTGAAATTAAATAGCATCTAAAGCCTGCAAACATCACAAATAATATTTGTTAAATCTTGGTTAAATCATAGAAAATGCGGTGGCAAGTCCTGAGTGTGAAACGAAATTGATGAGCACATTTCAAGTTGAAATCTTTTTCTTTTAGAGAAATAACAAGGTGGATTATTCTTTTTAAGATGATTCTTTTTTCTTTTTAGGCAACTAATTCAAACAAAATAAAACTGCTAACATTTGAAAAAAAAAGTCTGAAAAAAGTCTGAAAAAAAAGTAGACTGTATGATCTCAAACTAATCGTACCCTTTCTCACATTCTCTAATCATTTTTGTCCATGCTTCTCATCCTCTCAGTTTACAAAACCTGCGGAAGGAGAAGTCCCGAAATGCGGCTCGCTCTCGTCGCGGTAAAGAGAACTTTGAATTTTTCGAGCTGGCCAAAATGCTGCCTCTCCCTGGCGCCATCACCAGCCAGCTGGACAAGGCCTCGGTCATCCGCCTGACCATCAGCTACCTGCACATGAGGCATTTTGCCAGTCAGGGAGACCCACCCTGGAGCCCCCTGCTGGAGGGGGACAATAACTGCAACAAGGGTGAGCACTGACTGCAACTCACAGCTCTGCTTTTCACAATGATAACATTTGTAAAATGTAAAAAACAAGAAAACCATAGAAGTTTTGACAATAATCCAAAAATCCTTTTTTTTTAAAATAACAATTTATAACAGTTGTTGCTACAAAGGCATATTGAAACCTGATAGTCTGTTGTTGTTTTTTAAAAAAAATAGATTTTATGATGTAATAACACTTGTTAGTCGCATGTTCAATCCAGAATTTCTTGCGAGATTATCAGCTTCATCTAAATTTAATCTGACTAAATTTTGCTCAAAGGCTATTAACTGCATCCAAACTCGATCCTTAATCTCATTTGATACAGAAAAAGCAGAACCAGTAATCTGTATCTGTAAAAGTTAAAAATGTTAAATGTCATTTTGTCTATATTTGTCTATATATTTTGTCATTTTGTTTTTATATATATAAGCTCTTTTTTTTTTTTTTTTTTTTTAAATCATTTTAAAGTAGATAAACTCACTGGCAGCAAATGCTGTTTTTTCAACACAGACCTGCTCAAACCACCTGAAGTCATGTTCAGACGCATTTCATCCACTGGCATCTATGTAGCTGATTTCCCTGTCAGTCTGAAACTCCATCATCCATCCATCATCCTCAGTGGTCAGAACCTGGCTGTGAGCCATTTTTGAACTATCTTAAGGAATTTATTTTGTTTATCATCTTTAATCTTTCTTTTAGTTTTTGAAAAGAATTAAGGGTAATGAATTATTTGTATGTGCTGGCTTTGTATGTGCATTTTTTTACACTTAAATCTCTCTGTGTGCCACAGTGTAGGGAAACGAATTGAGATGTAAATATTCCAGTGGAATTATTGGCGGAAAATACACAGCGAATTTCTAAATATCTGCTTTGAAATTGTGATTTGTGTGAAGCCCTTATTGACAATAGCATCAATCAGAGAGCCATTCACATACGAGAGCGCTATTAACAGCGGAGGTGGCTGAGAGCAAGCTCCAGCCAAACTCAATTCTAACATGACAGAGGCAGGCTGTCGATGAATACAAATGCGTTATTAATTTAAATTATGAATTTAAATGGAATAGGCTATTATTGTCTTATAGGTCGCCTGTGTATGTCACTGGGGATACTTTCACTTTAAAAATTGCAGAGAATGTAGAGTGGGGAGATGGAGTTCAGGCACACACACACACACACACCCACACACACACACAGAGTAGGAAGAGTAATTGAGATTGCGCCACAGGAGTAATCACTTGCAGTCATGCGGAGCTAAATACGGCTCATCTGAAATAATGCATTTACTGGTTCACTTGCAACTTTAGGTGGCACAAAAATATATATCTAACTCTGTTTTTTGGGGAACAAAAACTACAGTCACCTTCATGTTGTGTTTTTTTTTGTGCTTGAGGACTCATTTCTGAGACCATTTGGCATCATGGGCTCATCCGATTCAACTTATTGTTCATTTCATGCTCTGTAAAGCTCATCACAAATGTGAATTGAACAATATATCTAAGAGCCAATTAGCCGCTTCCTGTGGGCGGATATTTCTCAGAGCCGGCTAAGCTGGACAAAAGAGGTAGAGTCCTCACTGAAGCTTGTTAACAAGTGGCTGGACCAGAGGAGTCTATTTATGTGCAACATCTCTGTTTTACTCTGTGTGTGATCCTCATTATGTCTGTCGCATTAAAGCTCCACACAGCTGCAACAATAGCCAGCCGTTGCTTTCTCTCTCTGTCTCTTACTCACATACATCGTATCTATGCAAACAGAATGACTGGAGAGAAAGAGACAGCACTCCAAAGGAGGACGAAATTATCTGTGCAATTTGTAATTACCGACATTAACTATGTAATGAGCAGAGCATAATTACAAGGGTTGCTTAATTGCTATTATTACAGAGGTGTAACAGCTTAGCTACAATTAGTAGTGCGCTTGCATGGGTGTGTATTCTAGTGTTTGTGAAAGAGGGAAACCCGACTGTGAGACTGCGTGTGTGTGTATGTGTGTATGTGTTTCATGCATGCCTGGACGATTGACTAAAAACACAAAGTAAGCTAACAGTGGTGGCTCACTTATCCTCATTATCACATACCTACCAACACTTGATCTCACAGAAACAGGAAGGCGTGCTTAAAGAGCCAAACCCAGGACCGCATGATCACTATTAGAGCATGCTGCGCTTCATGTAGACACAGGGACAGAGAGATGGTTCCAGTACATAGGGGGCAATATTTCAGCACCAGGCATACTGTCAAATCAGAATACCACTTGGCCCATTTCGGGTTATTCAGTTGAATAAAACAGTAGAATGGCTTATTGTTTACTGCCACAACAGCAAACACATTTTCTCCGGTTGGTGTCTGGCTGAAACGCCAGAGGTATACATGCCTAGCCTAATACATGATCTCAGATTTTACAGATTCATTCATTCATGGTCTAGCCAAAGCCAGTAATTCAACTGCTGAAAGGCTTTAAGTCTACCACAGACATTATTATTATTATTATTCTTAAAGCTTACCTATTTGTCAGTCACATTTGTTCAATTTCTTTGTCCAATACAATGTCCGTTCTGTGGAGAACAACTCACAGAGATGCTTGTAATAATCTTATACTTATACTGACCCAAAGGACCATATGATTTTTTCTATACTAAAAAAAAGAATTGTCATTGCATAGATGATAAAGATAAAGAAGCGCCTACAGCAGCCTATAGCCTATGGCAGACCGTGGTCCAGATGTGCAGCCAGCAAAGTATTTCAGTAGACCGAACGGAGTACTTGGAAAAGTACTGGAGCAGAGCTTAATAACATATGAAAAAACTCAATAGCAGATCCGATGTTGTGGCGTTTTTTTGTAAATTATTTATCTGAAGACAGCTACAGGGCTCGAGACATTAGGTCAGGAAGGAGAGAGTTTTCACAGACTTTCACTGATATTTCATTTTATTTACCCTCTCTGGTCTGATTAGTGATCTGACGGCGTGGTTTGTTTGTGAATACAAACGGACAGAAATGTCTCAGTTGAAGCACCACTATGAAACGAACTGTCTAATTTATAGCCACAAACTAATCATTAATGGTTAAGAATTGAAAGGTAAATACTGCTACAACTCAATCATGTTAGTTGCTTATGTGGTCTTTGGTAAGCAAGGACTTTTATGTAACTGGACCTTAACGAATTTTTGGCATCTAGTTTAACCCTCGTGAAAAAATATGCAAATTGTAAAAGCCCCCAACTTTTTATTTACTCACCTGCTTCGTTTGTTAAACCTGTGATACTTGGCTGCATTTGTATATTGTGTGAGTGTGATAGGCTTATCCGTTCTGGGCAGCACATTATTTTATTATTTTCAAATAATGGTGCAACATCTGCCCATTTCTCTAAAATCTTATGATATTAGTATTACAGAGGTGCAGAGACCCCACCTAGGACTGCAGTGAGATAAAGGGAGTAGGATTTAAGCTGATATGGCCTTTACCCTCATGCTGTTAAGTGCACTTGGGTACTTGTACTCTGAGGTGATGTATTGTGATGTAGTGCATAGATTTGCCAGCAGTGTAGTGTAGGAGTGTTATAACAAATGGGACACTCCTGATGAATTCTTTTCATTCTCTGACCTCAGTTTGATAAATGAAAGCATTCATTCTGTTGGTGTCTGATACACGTTTGGCTCTTAATTATCGACAGTGTAATATAGAGACAATATTGGATAGGGCAAGAAAACCACAGTTAACGTAATGTAATGTCAAGTAAAGAAAAAAGAGGATGCTGAGAACATACACATCAGTCTGGATTTTGGCCTGTTAAAAACACGCTGTGTTTCTTCACAGTTGTGTTTTATGAAAGCTAACATAGGCCAGTTAGCAGAATGCAGATACGATTATGAATTATGGTCCCCATTAAATGTAGGTGTGTTTACATCACAGGAATCTTTTCAGGAACTCAGGAACTTCCAACATGTTCCACTGAAGGAAGCAGGATCAAGTTTAATTTCTCGGCTATAGTTACTAGAAACATACAGCTCCAGAATAAGTACGTTTCTGTCAAACACTGGACTAGAGCTAGCTATAGTGAATATTGTTCATTGGTCAAATTCAAGTTTCACAGACTGGCCAATTCTCTAACTCAGTGTTTTAAAATCTAGCTAATCTAGCTAATTTCTAAAGCCTTTTTTTCTTAATATAATAGGCAGCACAGCACAACCATCATTTCTGAACATTTCTGCAATCTAGAAGTGGTAAGTTCAATTAAGTATAATAGGGCATGCTGTTATTGGAAAATAATCAACAACGTGGTGGTGTGGTTTGGCTTGACACGAGTTACTGTTACCACCCCAAAGTTGATTATTTTCCAATACCAGAAGTATTTTATCCGTCTTATACCACAGATATATGACAACATTAACCTTTTTTTAATTTATTAAAGAATGACGCATCATACTTTCCATTAGTTTGTAGACATAACTTTAAATGTACCGCTTTATCTCTGACTGTTACGAAGAGCTGACAATAGAAACTCCTCCACAAAATGCTAAACAAACAGAAAACATCACCATAGCAACAGTGTATATGTTTTTATCTGTTTATGTGGGGTGTCTGCCATACAAGTTCCTGTGGAAGTTGGTACATTCACAGATGACTTTATTAGGAACACCTGTACACCTTCTCTTTCATGCCGTTCCTGCCTGAGAAAAAGACCAGGAGATGTTTTTACACTCTTCAAATGTCCAGTTTCACTGAGTCTATGCTCACTATAATGTTAGATTCTTATTCTTGGCTGAAAAGAGTGATACCCGATGTGGTCTTCTGCTGTTATAGCCCACCCAGCTCAAGGTTCGGTGTGTTGTGCATTCTGAGATGCTTTTCTGCTTACCACTGTTGCAAAGAGTGCTTATTTGAGTTAACACAGCCCTCCTGTCTACTTGAACCAGTCTGACCATTTTCCTCTGATCTCTCTCATCAACAAGGCATTAAAGCCTGCAGAACTACTGCTCACTAGATGTTTTTTTGTTTGTTTTTTTGCATCATTCTGTGAAAGTCCCAGGAGACCAGTTGTGTGTAAAAATCCTAGAAGATCAGCAGTTTCTGATATACTCAAACCAGCCTGTCTGGCACCAACATCCATGCCACAGTCATAGTCACTGAGATCACATGTTTGATATGAATATTAACTGAAGTTTTAGACTTGTATCTGCATGAGTTTATGCATTGCACTGCTGCCACATGATTGGATATTCTTTGATTGGGAATATTGCATGAATGAGCAGGTGTACAGATGTTCCTACTAAAGTGGCCATTGAGTGTACAGCCTGTGAGGAAAATCAAGAATCTAATGGCACTCTGATATGTGTATTTTAATATCCTAAACAACATCCTACACAATAAAGAACAGCTCTGGTTGCAGACAGTTACAGTACATTGTTGTGTTGCTGTTTGTGTTACAAGTTGTGTTACTTGTTAATTTACATAATCATCATGGTTCCAGCAGTACAGTGCCAATACAAACCAAAAACCCTTCCAGGATGTGTGTAGTTCTTTTCCTTCTTAAGAGGTTCAAGAATATTGATAGAAATTTGCCTTTTCAGTGATTTTTTTAGCTTGAGTAATTTTGGGTGAAGTATTCCTTTAATTTAGCTCATAAGTGTGTAATTAGACTTTCCTCTTGGCCTGACACAATGGAGGACCATGACAGAGCACAGCTGAGAGGGGACTGAGCGTGATGCATGGCTGTAATTCCACTGCAGGAATGTGGAATCGGGTGCAGCATAGCCCCGGTAGCCCCCTAGGGGGTGATGTGTGTAGCGGTATCCCCCATCAACCTCATCCCTCCACCCACACACACACACACACACACACACACACACACACACACACACACACACACACACACACACTGGCGAGGTGGGAGGGGGCAGAAAGAGTCCAGCAGAGAGAAGGGGGAGGTGGGCTGGGGACTGGCTTTTGTCTGCTTCCCACGTTTCAAAGCCAGTCTTGAAAAATGAATAGACAGAGGAAAATCAATTGCATGACCTTCACACGAAGTGAGAGAAAGAGAGAGTGAGAGAGAGAGAGAGAGAGAGAGAGAGAGAGAGAGAGAGAGAGAGAACAGTAGAAAGATAGTTAAGGATGAGATTAGAGGGTATGATAGATGAGGAAGATAAGAGGGAAAATATTAGATGTATAGAATTCCGTTTGTTGATTTCACTGTACACATATGTTCATGTGGATATTTATTTATATATAGATAATAAGATTCTGACTCAGGATTCAGTGTGTCTGCTTTCAGAAGACACAAGACAGCTCCAAATGCATGAAACCATTTCTCAAAGTGAAATATTCATTAAAAAAAGTATAAGCTTTTCATATGAATTTCTATAAGCTGTATTTTCCACACTGCTCTGATTAGCTAAAAACACAGCTGTCATGTTGTGTGTGCTGGTGTCACTCTTGTATATAGGATGTAAGTTATAGAATTGCATAGAATACAGTACCTTCCACTAATATTGGCACCCTTGGTAAATATGAGCAAAGAAGGCTGTGAAAAATTGTCTTTATTGTTGAACCTTTTGATCTTTTGTTTAAAAAAAACACAGGTTTATCCAAAAAATATATTTGTTAAATATAGGTGTACAACAATTATTGGCACCCCTATGAATTCATATGAGAAAAATTTAAGTATATTCCCATTGATATTTTTAAAACATTTTAGTACACCTGGGTGACTAGGAACAGGAAATTGTTCAACTATTGACTTCCTGTTTCACAGGGGTATAAATATGAGGTAACCCATATGCCAAATTCCCTTAGTCATTCATAACAATGGGTAAGGAAGTACCCAAAGAGGTAACTAAGGAATATAGCTGTGATGTGTGGCAAAAGGTTGTTGAGCTTCACTAAATGGGAAGTGGCTATAAGGAAATAGCACAAGCATTGAAAATGCTCATTTCACCATCAGGGTAATAATTAAGAAATCCCAGTCAACTGGAAATGTTATGAATCAACCTGGAAGAGGACGTGTGTCTATATTGTCTCAACGCACTGTGAAGAGGATGG
>JANDJT010000071.1:9967553-9981600 GCA_024331685.1 Stegophilus panzeri | reverse complement strand
ATGTATTCTCCAACCTCATCAGGCATTATAGGAGAAGACTCAGAGCTGTTATCTTGGCAAAGGGTGGTAGCACAAAGTATTGAGTATTTTTGTGAATTTTTATTTAACAAAACATCAGGTTAAACAATAAAGACAATTTTTCACAGCCTTCTTTGCTCATATTTACCAAGGGTGCCAATCTTAGGGGAGGGCATTGTAGATAGAAAATTGCATTATTTATTTATTGGTGTATTTCTTTATTTTGTATTTGCAAGAAAAAAAAAGTAAAGTGGCTACAGAATATACATCACACTTTGATATGAATGAATCAAAATAAATAACATTTTCAAAACTCATTCCTCAAAAGGATCTTTACTCTCATTTCTATTCATTCAGAGAATTTTGTGTAAACCACATATATAAAAAATATTTCTGCCTGTCATTCTCAAATCACAGCTGATCACATTGTTAACTAAAGATAGAGGTGGATTTAAAGGAATGAATACAGGATGAGGAAGGGTTGGAGGAATGTCTCTCTGGGTGACACTCATCCTGTAATCATTCCTTTAAATCCGCCACTATCTTTAGTTTAGTCTCTACTGACTCTCCATTATACAGCAGTTAACAACATTGTCATTTGTGTATAGTACTACTGACTGGTAACATGTGACTTTTCTTCATGAAGAAAACCATGAGTAACATTTCTTTCTTCAGCCAGATCACATGCAAAATTTGGACGAATGCGAAGTTGATTAAAAATTTTTTTTTTTTTAATAGAGTTGTAAGAAAAGACAGGTTGTTCTGACATTAGCAAATTTGTAGCTATTTTCAAACATGCATGAAATATTACAGATGTAAGCTTGGGCTTAGTTCTAGGATTAGCACTGATAACATTTCTACTTATAATAATTTGTATGAATTTTTTACATAAACCCACCAAATTGCCTTGAGATAACATTGCCACATTTGGATTTTGTATCCAAAAAGGATACAATTGGTTGTCTCTTTTTATCTTATTGTATATAGAAACTTACATTTGGTCTATTTTCTCATTCTGTAAAAGTGATAGAAAAATTGGGAATTAAAAAAAAAAAAAAAACTCATTACTGTTTCTCCTGAGCAGGTCAGTCTGTTACTGACTTTCAGTTATATCCCTTTTTATTCCCAAACGAGTTTATCAGGAAATTTGTGCTTAGAGGTTAAGCACTGTGTGAAGTGTTTTACAAAAAGGCTTATCAGCCTGTAGTGAGAGTGAACTCTAGTAAAGTGATTAAAGTGATTAAAGTTTAAATGGCTTAGGCAAAAAACAAGTAAGCTTTAGGTTATTGAGAATTGCCTGCCTTCCAGTGAACATTCATGAAGCACTTTAAACCTTTTACGTCACACATTTAGCCCTTTTAAGGCTACATACACGTACATTAGCACATACTAGTGCACAAAAAAAGTGTACAAAAATGCTTTAACATGCCTTCCATCAAATTAAACTAACCTGTAGTGAAAACAACAGCTTTCTTGTCATCTTAACTGATCCCACCTTTTTATATTTTCACTAGAATACCAGTAACAGAGCTCTGAATATCTGCTGATAGCCAATACTGATCTGATACATACACCCGCTCAGTGAGTGACTCGACTACCTATATGAGCGTCTGTTGCTGATGACAAAAACACAACTTATGTCTTATGTTCATGTGTGAGATCCATGTCATGTCAGTCAGTATCATCCATATCAATCCAACCAGCAGATTGGAGAATATGTCAAACCTATAAACAATCTGATTTCTGATACTCAGTATCAGCTCAGTGTATCCCTAATTTTACCGATTTAATAATTTGTATTATAATCTTAAACGCATTTCACCATTCAGCCATGCATCAGGTGGCAGTTTTAGCTCCAAGATGGGTGGCTGTGGTTCAGGAGGTAGAGTGGGTTGTCCACTAATCGTAGGGTTGGTGGTTCGATTCCCGGCCCACATGACTCCACATGCTGAAGTGTCCTTGGGCAAGACACTGAACCCCAAGTTGCTCCCGATGGCAAGTTAGCGCCTTGCATTGCAGCTCTGCTACCATTGGTGTGTGTGTGTGTGAGTGTTAAAAAAGTGCTATATAAGTGCAGACCAGACCATTAGTCTGATCACTTGTGGTTGTGAGTTCAAATCCAAACACTGCCAAAGAGCCACTGCTGGGCTACTGAGAAGACCTTTACTGCACGACTGCATGGATTGTATCATCTCTCACTTTTTCGCTATCACAAGTTGTTTTGGATAAAAGCATGGCGCTCAAGGAAAACCCAACTAATGTCTCTGTGACTGAATTCTGGCAAACAGCCCAAATATACAAAAACATGTTCTGTAGTGAAATTGACATAGGCCTAATCAATTCAGTTTTTAATCAGATACTGGCTGTCAAAATGTCGGTGATGTTCCTGTGTCGCAGTCGAGATGGAATCTTCAAATACAATTTTTTCCGTATTGGGGGTAACCCGATTTTAGCATGTTATAACTTTAGTTGTGGATCAGATCCATGCAAAAGAGAAATGTATTTCAGCTCACAAAAATCTGTAGAACTATAAATACACCGTATGGTCAAAAGTATGTGGACGCCTAACCAATGACATCCCATTCTAGATTTATTTCCCATTTGTTATTAAAATAAACTTCATTCTTCTGGGAAGGCTTTCCATAAGATTTTAGAGTGTGTCTGTGGGGATTTGTGTTCCTTCAGCCTCAAAAACATTAGAGAGGTCAGGCACTTATGTCATGCGAGGAGGCCTGGGGTGCAGTCACCGTTCCAGTCCATCCAAAGGTGTTCACTGGGGTTGAGGTCAGGGCTCTATGCAGGCCACTTGAGTTCTTCCACTCCCAACATTGGCAAAACATGTCTTCATGGACCTCATTTTGCGCATAGGGCCATTGTCATACTGGAACAGGTCTTCCAGTAGTTCCAGTGAAGGGAAATCTTAATGCTACAGAATACAATAAAGAGACATTCTATACAATTGTGTGCTTCCAACTTTGTAGCAACAGTTTGGGGGAGACCCACATAAGGGATTAATGGTCATGTGTCTACATAATTTTGGCCATATAGTGTAGTAGAAAACCCACCATGCATATAAGTGTAATCTGAAAGACTCCACCTTGAATTATTACTTCCAAGCAGTATGTAATATTTGTACTTCATTAAAATTGAGTCATTTACCACAGCCAGCTGTTTCACTTTACATCCTGGTGAAGTTTCTTCACTCACAGGCCTGAACCTGTATATGGCTGCGTGAGACACACTTTGGAATACTCAAAATGTTGAACGTGAGTTTCATTGTTTAATCTTACTTTGCTCCTTGAATGGACTTTCCCTCTCAGTCTCTCTGTGCTGTTTCTGACTTTCATCCTTTCCCTCCTCCACACTATCCCCCCAAACACACACATACACACACACACACACACACACACACACACACACACACACACACTTTAGATGCCCGTCTTCCCCTAATGCTCAGCGTTTAAAGTGGCAAAGGCTTTTAAGGGACGTTAATTGCACTCAAATTATGTTCGACCGCATAAGGAGTGAGTTTACGATGGAGAGAGAGAGAAAGAGGGGAGGGCACGAGGGTGGCTGAATGAAAGCATAATTGCGCCAGAGAAGGACGTTGTGACTAGAGTTTCCCTCTCGCATTTGTCTTTCTCTCTCTATCAGTCCCTTTCTGTCCCTATAGTCGGGGTTGTTTTGGGGGGTTTAAGGCATTATGAGCACCTCCCTGTAAAGAAGTTGCCAGGGGATCAGCCTGCGATTCCTATCAGCCAACTAGATTGAGCAAACTTAAATGAAATAAAAGGCCAGTGTCACAGTTCCCATAGTAACCTTCTAACTTGGTTAATAGGATCTGGGCTAGAAGAAGGGTGAGAGAGTGAGAGAGTGAAGACAAAGTCATATGGAACAGAAAAAAGGAAAGAAGTGCATAAGGAAAAAGAAAATTTGCTATAGTTTATTATCATTTTTCTGTTGTTTTTAGGTTAGGTTGTTACATATTTAACAATAATATTGTCATGTCTTATTTTTAAGGATTTTTTAAAAGCGTGACAGCCACTTTATTTTTGTATTTATGTTCATTATGTTACTCTTATGACACTAACACAGTTTGCTATATTGCTGAAAATATGGATTAATACTGAATTGATTTTTGATATTGAAGGAAAACACAACTATATTGTTTTCCTACGTTACCATGGCCAGGTGGTTAAAAGAAAAAGTAAAAAATCAACAAAAGTTGCATAAAGTCTTGTTTATTATTTATGTGATGTTACTTTGTTTTAGAATTAGAATGCAAAAACAGGTTTATGAAGTAAAAACAAAAGCTTATTTAGACTGGCATATGGTATAAGTTTAAAAAATAATATGGTAAAAAGTACCATAGCTGTGACACATAATACAACTCACACACCATATCAAACCTTTCTGCATCTCTTCCCATATTTCATTAAAGTTTTAATCAGTTTTGGTTGTATTTACTATAGTAACAAGCCATAGTTTTCTTTTATTTTAAAAAATATATAAGACAAAGCTCCTTTAAAGTTGGCCCATCCTAATCCTCTTCCTCATCATCATCATGTTGATTTACATCGTTATCATTGCCTCTGTTGTTGGTTGTCTTTTGGTAAACAGAGACTCATCCATCAGTCAGCTTTCACCATTTATCCTCACCTCTTTAGTTGTTATGTTAAGGCAGCATTGCTCAAAGCCACAGCCCAAACTGTGTGTTTAGATCGAGGGTGCCTGAGAGCCTGAATGGGAACAAGTAGTGCTCTGTATAGCACACCCCTCTGTACACACATCGAGGTTATCCTGGCCTGGGTGTGAAGCCCCCTTTTGAGACCTCTGAAAGGACCAGACTCATTGATATTCCTGTTCTCGTTTGAGGAGGGGGACATCCCACTCTGACACTATGGCTTTGTCCGACAGTCGCTCCTGTGCTGGATTTAGGAGAATGAATGTGCATCTGTGTGTGTGTGTGTGTGTGCATGAGACATTCTATCTTGTAGCTAGAAAATACTAAAAATGTCAGCGGTATCAGGGAAACAGCAACATTGTCATACTGCAGAAGTACACTGTCATCCTGCACTTTGGAACACACACACACACACACACACACACACACACACACACACACACATGTCCCATTACACCACCTGCTGTGAAGACAGAAGAGAAGACAGAGCTAACACATTGTAAATGAAAGGAGATGCTTGCTTGTAAATGTTACTTGTCTGATTTTCCAATTTGTTTGCAGTGTCATGACAGAGACCCGACTGTAGCAGGAAGCTGAATAAACATGTGTTTGTCATCTCTGTTAACCACACTGACTTTGAAATACATTATCTTAGATATCCCACTGTGTGTAAATGATGTACAATGGAGATGCTCTGTTATCTAGAACTGTGGTTCTGTTATCTAGTAGGAAGTAGGAACTGAGGACCTCCAGGAAACTGTGACATATAGATAGGGGTTTTGTCATTATTATTATTATTATTGTTATTATTATTATTATTATTATTATTTTAAATGATTTGATGATGGTGGGCATCTATTATAGTTATAGATGTCATTTAGTTATTATAGTTTTAATCTTAATACAGTTAATACTGGTAGTTTGAACCAAATTCTTGGAATCCACATTTTATTCCATTTGTTTGGGTTCTGCTGGTGAAAATTTCATTGATGAAAAGCTCACTGAGAGAAAATTTAAAGAAACATATTTTCATACTTTTATACTTTTATATTTTGTAATCCAACATGGGTAACACTTACACTTATATAACACAGTTATAGTAAAAACTTTAGTTTTGTGACCTCCTCCTCACCCATTCCAGTAAGTTCTGCCAGATCTTGATATTTTATAACCCTTGTGTGAACCTTATGGGATAGTACTGTATATGTGACCAGATCAAGAATGCACATCTTCTCTGAACGTCTAAAAGTATAGGAAAAGGGGAATCTACTGTGCTGGACAGGAGTTCCTTAAACTTGTTGGGGCCTGGAACATTCGGTTCTGCTTTAGGTATGAGTATGATCATGATTTGACTTGATAGAAAACTCTGTATGATGTGTGAACATACTTCCCTTATATGATCAAATGAAGCGACTTCCACTTCAGCTGAGCCGAGTATGTTCTCCAATAAGCTCTACTGGCACTGTTAAATAAATAATATTATACATATTTCCCTAATATGATTCATATTTGAATAGTTTTATCATGTCCATTAAATCAATCTCTTCTGCAATTAGAATAGGGTCCATGAATATTTTACACCAAAAGGGGTCCTTGTTAGCAATGTTTGAGAACCTTTGCTCTAGAACAGTGGTCACTAATCTTCTTGGTAAATGGTCTGCACTTATATAGTTCTTTTTTAACCTTAGTGGTTCCAAAGTTACACTGTGTCTCATTCACCCATTCACACCCCAATGGTAGCAAGGCGCTAACTTCCCATTGGGAGTAACTTGGGGTTCAGTGTCTTGACACTTCGGCATGTGGAGTCATGTGGGCCAGGAATCGAACCACCTACGATTAGTGGACAACCCGCTCTACCACCTGAGACACAGCCGCCCATCTTCCTTGAGATGTATCTTCCTGCAGGTTTCATTTCCAACCAATTTATAACACACCTGTTTTAGTTGATGAAGCACTTCTTAAGGCAATGATTAGATGGTCAGGTGGGCACAATTATGGTTGGAGCTGAAGTCTTCAGGAAGGTAGATCTCCAGGAACAGAGTTGGTGAACACTGCTCTAGAGCATACTATAAGAATTTTATCAGCATCTATCAGTCATCTATAAGTTTGCAGTTTGTTTTTGGGAAAATGATTTTATGAGGGCATTTGCTGAATGATGAATGTTATCTACAGAGGTGGGAAGTAACAAAGTACAATAAGTTTTTTACTTTCTTTTTTTAACGGAAGCCCATTTCTGCAAAGGAAAGAAAAAATTATAACATTTTTTTTGTTTATTTTTGGCAGCAGGAGGATGTAATTTTTTTTTACTTATTATCTCAAAGTTCTGACATATTATCTCAAGATTTCGACTTATCTCTGAGTTTTGACATATGATGATATGTCTATGAAAATAAAGAATATAGGTTTTCTACATGCTATCCAATAAATCTATTCAGTTAGCTATATGATCCGAGTGATCCATGTCTGTAGATGGGACCAGCGGTCAGGGTCTATCACCTATTAAGCAGTCAAATATTCCTTTTGAAATATTTTTTGGCAGGGAGAAAAGTATAAAATTCAGCGTAAATGATTATTTTGTTATGTCATGTCAAAAGATTATAGGTTGACATAGTTAATAATAATAACTGCAAGGAATAACTGCAAGGAAATAGATACAATTCTTGAGATAACGAGACAAAGTTTTTAGATATTAATAAGAAATACTGAGATACGTTGAACTTTTGAGATAATAAGTCTTTTTTTTAGATAATATGTCAGAATTTTGAGATACTGATTTGAAATGTTAAGATAATAATTCAGGATTTTGCCATAATACACCTTAATACATTGCATAATAATACATAAGCTTAAATCTTAAAGGTAATTCTTGCAGTTACTTCAATTTTGACTTGAAATTAAGTCAAAACTGTGAGATTAGTCAATTATTTGAGATAATAAGTCACAAGGTAAGAGGTAAGAATTAAAACAAAATTGACATATTTCTGCTACCAAAACAAAAAAGTTATGCATTTTTTTCTTTTATACTTGATTGACTTGGGTTTCTCTAGGGTTTCTAAATATCTATACAGTACAGTACTACAGTACCTGCTTTTGACTTTTACTTTCCACATTTCAAAGGAAAAACCTCTACTTTCACTCTAAATGTTTTAAAACATATAATTCTATAATCCTATAGTATAGTTGTAGTTATAAGGTGACTTTTCAGAATCAGACAGCTTCAAGGAGTTGAACATTCCTAATATAAACTTTAAAAGCAAGAATAAGACCTAATACCTCTCACTGTAATCTGTCACTATGTACACTTTGTATTTATCAAGGCCATTTGTATTGCAACAGCTAGCTATTAGCATTCAACTAGTTTGTAGTTTTACCATGCTAGCTAACATTTATGAGATTATCAATAAAGTTGTTGTTAGTTAGTTTTAGCTTCCTTGGTGAAAGGAGCTCTGATTCACCATCAGTAACTAAAATCAGTGTGTGATTTGAGACAGACAACTTTTTAATTATGAATCTTTCTTGTACTTTTACTTTCAGTAAAGTACAGAGTTTCTACTTGTCTACTTTATGTTAACGTTTACTTAATTGAGAATTTGGGTACTGGGTCGTTTTGGACTTTAAAACTGTTAGTGATGATAAATATAATCCCACAGTATAGCAAGAATAAAGTTATGCAGCTCTGCTGAGGCAGAGCTGTGAGTGTGTAAGCAAACGTATCAGGAAATATTTCTGTGTCCAGGTTTCGTACTGATCTTTGTGTCTGTCCTGCTGTGTAGTGCGGAGAAACAGTCACTCACTGGCCACTGATATATTTGAGCAGCACCTGGGAGCACATCTACTACAGGTAAACCCTCCACATGTCCGAATGTTTGTATGTAGCTTCATTTACCAGCTTTTTAAATCCCACTGGTAGTCCCACTCATGACTCTTTATTTTTTACTTCGAAGGTCAAAAATTTACTAGGACTGCTAAGTGTTATGCACTAACACACTGCCTGTTACAATTATTTCTGGGACAGCATGGAATATTAATGTGTAATAATTGAATACCCCAGTATTAAAGTGTTCAGTATATTGCTGTATTGGTGTACTATTTGCCACTTTACACTTTAAAGAAAGCAACATTAAATGCTACAGTATAATATAACTGCAAACGACAGTGAACATATTCATTTACTTTGTGAAGAAATTGCTAGAATATTTTTTAAACAACTTTAAATTAAACAATGAGTAGTTTCAAATAACATAGCAATACAGTTTTCTTGTTTACACCTGGTACAGTATTACAGTAAGTCAATATTTTGAGATAATCAGACAATTTGACTTTTTGACAAATTGAGAATGAAATAATAAGTCAAGCATTTGCCTTAATATGTCAAGAATTGAGATAATAAGTCAAAATTCTAAGATAATTAGTAAAAAAAAAAAAAAAAAAAAGTTATGCTATCAAAAAAGTTATGAATTTTTTTTTCTTTTCTACTTGGTGTATTTTTCTTTGTATGTAAGCTATACTGTTTTAAAAATCTCAAATTGTTTAATGTATTGCACTTTCAAATATTTTTTTTTTCTGATGTACGTAATGGTAATGGAATTGGCATTTCGGTATTATGGTATAATAGTATTAATTCAGATTGACTTTTCACAATATAACAACAGACTGTACTGTCACACACCCATTTAATATAGATTTATATTTCTCTCAAACAATGTCACCCCTTCACTGATGTTTAAGGCTGAAACTGAAGTAAATAACCTTTATCCTTAACCTTTAACCTTAAATAACCGTAGTTTAAAGAACCTCAAAAAATAAAGAGTTGAGATGAAAACAAGCAACGAAATCTCTACAAAAGGGCATGCAGCAGAAACCCCACAGAAATCAAATTAACGCTTCAGGGAACAAAAAAAAAAGTGCGTCTCTTCTTTTCTCCTCCGTGTCCTCTGTCACTAATAACTACATAATTGCTCTTTATTTTTTTATCATGCGGTTCAAGGCAGCTCGCCTATCCCACAATTCCTGACCACTCTCATTTGCATAGCGAACGAGTCTTATGCATAAATTACCGCCACTTCAAGAGTCGCCGCCAAAACAGCAGTCATTCTCCAACAAAGTGGCCACCTTCCTTGCTCACTTGTGGATACTTGTTATTACGATTAATATTATGCTTTGAAGGAGTCTCTTAATGGGGTGGCTGTATACCTTTCAGTTTTTTTATTTTTTATTTGAGTCACACACTGCCGTGCCTACTGCCACTTCTCTGAGCAGATTGCAGTGGGGGGGATTAGTGTCTGATGATTAGTCTGGCAAATGAATCAGACGGATGGGCCTAC
The DNA here is from genome assembly GCA_024331685.1 of Stegophilus panzeri. Lineage (NCBI taxonomy): Eukaryota > Metazoa > Chordata > Actinopteri > Siluriformes > Trichomycteridae > Stegophilus > Stegophilus panzeri. The sequence goes on along the minus strand of JANDJT010000071.1, from coordinate 9,971,571 downwards.
GGTTTTTTATTTATTTTTTATTAAAGATTATTGTATAATCTTTAATTATGAAAACGTCTCTATCTTTGCTTATATATTCAGAGGAAATAAAACCTGGGGCTTATTTAGTGTATGTAGTAAGAAACATTTGGTCTTGTGTTTCTTCCTGAATTGGATCACATGGTCAATGTAAAGTTTGGTCTTTATTTATGTCTGGAAAAAATTCTGAATGTTTTGCAAGAAATAAAATCTTCCTCTCATTTTTGTCTGCAGTCTCTGGATGGGTTTGTGTTCGTGGTCAGTCAAGAAGGCCGTTTCCTCTACATTTCTGAGACAGTGTCGATCTACTTGGGCCTCTCACAGGTTAGACACACACACAAACACACACACACACACATACACGCACAAATGGCTGTGTTTTTAACACTTAGCCCTGTGTGTTCTATAGATGTGTATCTGTTATTCATGGGGTTTTGTGCAAAAGAGAAAAGGAAATAAACCTTAAGGAATATCCATTCTCTCTCTCTCTCTCTCTCAACTGTTATGCGCTCGCTCACCAGGTGCTCACCTCCTTTGATTGCCTCTGGCCTCTTGTACAGGGAATGTTAAGTCCTGCCATTTCGCCCAGATGCATAAATAATAACAGTAATTACTCGCACAGCAATCAAAGTGTTGCCCTAGCGAGCTGGGGTCTGTCTCGGGAGCAAATCGATAGGCATCTTAAAAGCTGCATTGATTGTAAGATGTAGAAAAAAACACGCGCACACACACACACACACACACACACACACACACACACACACACAAACACAGTCTGTGAGGGGGATGGGAAGACAGATAGTGAGAAATGTGGAGAGCCAGCGAGGGAAAACAGATATGTTTAGGAGGTGGGATTGAATAGCGTAGAGGGGAAAGAAAATAAGCGATTGCTCTGAGAGAACTTATTGAGTGGGCGTAAAAGGAGGAATGGCTCAGTGATTTGGCTTTTCTCCTGTGCTTTTGTTTTAGTAATATGTGTAGGTCATCCAGTTTATAGCTGATTACTCAGCTGGGTTTTAGGACCATGGCAGTTTATGGCTTTGCCATGGTTTGGTTGGTTTGGTTATGTTTCAAACAGCACAGTGAGTCTGGACATCTGCGAGAGCAGAATGCATTAATAGAATAAGCTTTTTTTTCTCCCTATTATCTATGTGCAGATGGCTCAAAATGAATGCGCCACTCTTCTCAAACATGGCAATCCCTCATCTGTATTTTCGCCTTACACGTCAGGATGAAACAGAATGACAAGCAGCAAGCTAAGACATCAATCCATGTAGGATCTGTTTGAGTTGGAGACCTAAATTGATCATCAGTAAGCCTGAAATCTTGCACACCGCCCCTACTCTTGGTTAATCCCCGTTGACCTTTCACTATCCCGTAGGGTTCCTTAGGCAGATTAGGCCAGGTCAGGCACCTTCAGCTTCGGGCCACGTCCTCTGCTGCCTGTGGAGATAATTTGGTTGCTCTTGGAGCTCCAAGAATGAGGTGCAAAGGTGGACGAGCTCCAAGAAAGAGGTTCAGAGGTGTAAAGTGGGGGAGGTCGAGGTCTGGGGCTGAGCTGCTGCTCTTTTTGCATCTCCTCTCAGCCGTGCCAGGGAGGTGGAGCAGGCTGGACAGGGTGGGGAATTGATCCGGGCCTGGTTAGTATGCGGCACCTTCTCCCTCTTCTCCTCTCTTCTTCCTCTCTGCTCTCTCTCATTCCCTGTCTTTCTATCTCCCTTACCCTCCATCTCTCCCCCATCAGTCAGCGCCAAACTGAAAGTGTGTTGTGGACGACTGCCCGGACGCCTCATACATATTAAAGACACTGCTATTATTTATATCATGCCCCCACCCCCCCATTCTAAGCCAACCCCATCACTACCACCGCCCTCTCTTTTCTCTCCTTATTCCTCTTACACTAACTAAAGCCTTTTCTCTCATCCTTTATTTTCTATTGTGTCTGTTACACCGCCCCGTCTTCCTCTCATCCTTTCTCATTCTCTGTCGCTCCATCTGTGAACGCCAGTCTCTTTAACTGCACCATAGAGACACAGAACCTTCCAGAATTTACACCTAAACCACCTTCTCAAAGGCTGAGCAGGCCAGATTAAGTCCTCCAAGTCCGGTCTCTGATGCCCACTGTCTCTATGAAGTACCTCCACCGTTTTACCTCTCAATTAGTGAACACACGCTTCCACAACTGTTATCCCTCTCAGACGCCCATTCCTCCCCTTGCACTTTTTTCTCTCTCTTTCTTTCTTTTTCCTTGTCCGATTTCACCCAACCGGCTCCTTTTTTGTTGCGGGCATTAGTGTCCTTGAAGGCCGGCGGAAAATCCTATAAAATCCTTCAGTAAATGGATCTAATCCTGTAATAAATGGGTATGTTCCACCGACAAGGGTGTAAGGAAGAAACTGGCTTTTTATCAGGACTGAATGAAATCTGACTCAAAGAAAATGGGTTTTAATAGATCTAAATAGGAAAGGTGTCGAAAACGATGTGATTTTCATCTCAATCTTACTTTTACCTTAGCATAATTAAGCAATTTCCTATTAAACAGACAAAAAAAGGGATGTGATTATTATCAGTTTTCTTTACCTCTGTGATGGTTGGTTTTAGTGCTTTACTAATCAGGTAAAGAAAATCTCTGACTGGTTCTGTAACCCTGACTTTTTGTTCCTTGACTTCCGTTATACATTCTGTAATCTGTAGCAAATAGAATATTACATGAAGGTTGTGCTATGGTACAGTTAATGTTTTATATCCACGGTTGCTTTTATCTTACTGATGTTAGTTGCAACTTCAACAGCAATGTGTGTGTGTGCTTGTTTGTGTGAGTATGTAATTTTTTTATGTGTGGTCTTCCTGGGTCAATGTGAAAGAGTTGTTTTTCCAAGGTTTTAGAAAACTTCATGGTGGCAAAAATGCTGACTTATAGCACAGATATAGTCTTAAATAAAGATTTATTTAGTATACATTTAGTTTACATTTACATTACATTCACTTTGGTTTTATATAGTGTTTTATATTAGCAAAACCTGGTTTTATTTATATAGACATTATTTGAGAAGTATGCATGTCAAATAGAAAAACACAATCATTAGAAACAATTTTAGGGGAAATGTATTTAACAGTTTAGTATCATTTGCTACAGAAGCATAACCAAACTCTTAAACATTTTTGTTAGAACAGCTGGTTTTATAATTTGAACATAAAGTTTGTTACTGCACACATTGCTGTTATTATAAAAAGTTGAAACCTGTATGCTGAAATACAGTAATAGAATAATATAACAAAGCAAAACAATAATTACACAGTGAACCTCAGACAAGAGCTCTTTTTAGATAGGAAATCATTTCTATTACATTACCAAAGTTCACACATAAATGTTATTATATTAATTCACTTGTAGTGTTATGTACTAAAACTTTTAATAAGCAAAGACCAACAGAACTGACTCACTGTAACAAACAGCTTAATGCTGGTTGTGTATTTAAACCTTTAATAGTGTAACCTGAATTATTCTCTTTCAAACTGAAAAAGATAAAACAACTTGTAAAGCATGTAAACATTTTATTTTTGTTTTAGGACAGTGAATATGTGTTGAGAAAAAAATTATCGATTCACAAACAACTCAGCCAATGACTTGTAACACCAGTCTGCCATAATGAAATGACATGTAATGGCATAAATAATGCACTTCATTTTTAATTTTTGATTAGTCTTAATAGTGCTTATGTGATTTAAAAATTTTGCACCTTGAAAAACGCAAGTGAAAATGTGATGTACTGAGCCAGTCTGTGTGATTTCTTTTTACCCACTACTGTTTTACTTTAAAAAATTAATCTTTCATAGACCTTATTGAGTTTAAATCCTAAAATTCTGATTGGAATATTTAAAAAGGACATTTTCACTAGTGTAACAGTGGTGTGTATCACGCAGCTTCTGGGAGCATAGGTAACCTGGAGATGATGCTGCAGTTGCTGTCCATGGTACCCGTCCCTGGTGCATTCTTTTT
>JANDJT010000071.1:9921450-9939553 GCA_024331685.1 Stegophilus panzeri | reverse complement strand
TGTGTGTGTGTTGTAAGTGACAACATGGGGTTTATTCTTGTCTTTAGAACAGTATGTGACTGCACTTGTAAAACGTCATTAGCTGCTCTCTCTTTCTCTCCCTCCGTCAGACTTCTCTCCAGTTTCTCAGTGTCTGCACATGCTCCTCCTGTTACTTAATCAGCACATAGCTGGTGTATTAGAGGAAATAAAACAAAACATGGACATTATACTAATTTAACACCATCTAGTATTGTAATTTTGAATGTTCTGAATGATATACAGTCACCGAAGCCACTGCTGATTTCCTGTGAGAGCGCTGTTTTTATCCAGCCTACGTGTTCACCCAGTCCTTCTCATGCATATTCAGCATGTTTGAGGGCAGTGTTGAATAACATCCCAGTTAAAACCTGGGAAAGTACCTCGAGTGAACAGACAAGGCCAACACACAGACACACAGAGAGTCAGCATGATGAAGGACCAGGAAATTTCCACTCGCTGTCGGTTCTCAGACCGGATAAAGAAAAACACTTCCTGTTTGTAGACACATTCCAGAAGCCAAACCTCCTGCTGCACGCTACGGCTAAGACAAGCAACATTTCACTCATTTAGAACTATCTCTCCCTGATTAATCATTATAAGAGTTACAGAACATCGGTCAGTCTGAGTATGATGGCTACGAGGAACCTCTTCTCTCAATTCCATCAAAGAAAGCACCCAGTGGTTTACTAATTGTGCACTACCTATTTATTAACTTTATCCCTCTCTATACTAATCAAAATTCTAATCAAAACTGCTTTGGTACAGAGGCTGATACATACTGTCATTGCTCAGTTACCTATAGACTGTCCGAACCATAACAACTGTGTAAAACATTTCTAAACACTAGCACTGATAAAAGAAATATTGTTTACCAAGTCCAATTACTTGTAATTTAGTTTTTCATAACCCCATTTCCTTCTCCTTGATATTGTTTCTTTTTTTTTTTTTTATCATTGGGAGTATGAGATTTTATCAATTACTTTCACATTTGTTTTAAAAAAAATAATGCTCCTGAAAAACACTAGCTCTTAACTTCCTCTAAGGTTTATCTCAAGTTCATCTCTTCTCGTCTATGTCTATCATCTGAAAAAATGAGGTAAACATCACTACATTCAAAACAGTCGAATAGATTTCATTCCTATGTTACTGGCTCATCTAACCCGAGCATTAACAGAATAAAAATGAACAGGAATTATATGGGGATCTTCTTTTTTGTAAGCTGTAGTTCATCTTTTGGATCAGAACATCCCATCTAGCCTATTTTGAGATTTCGCTAGTATGTTATGCTTCGTAGAACATTATTCATTCAATTTCTTATGTCTGAATATGAACTTCTAATTTTTATCATCTTAAACAGGCATTTAAAAAGAAACACATCTGAAAACTTTCATCAATCTGTTAGTATAAAGTACACCTTTCCTCATTTGTCTGTTTCAAAATAAATGCTCAGGTGAAAGCACCTTTTCTCATAAAGGGATTTCAAATAAAGAGAACGTTTAGGAAAATTGAGTTCTCTAAAGATAAATAAAAGTTTATCTTCAGTAAGGTTTAAGCACTTTTTTACCTTAAAAAAAAAAAAAAAAGATTACCAACAATGGAAATGTTTCCTCTTTCAGAATTCTTGCAAAAAAACCAACACAAAAAACATGCACTTACACAATAAACAGATGTGTGAACTCCATTTCCTTATTTACACACGCATTCATGATTTACAAAAAACTTGTCTAAATGAAATAACAACTGTTAAGCACTGTGACAGTTTTAAAAAGCATCATACAAGATAAGGCACAGAAGTTAAATTGTACAAAATCAGATGTTTTAATTAAATACTGCAAACTGAGAAAACCCTTTGTTTGTATATTGTTTTAAACTTGTATATTGCATTTTACTGATCATTTAAACAGCAATCATATTTTAATATGACCTTATTAACAATAAAGTGCTTGTTAATGACTTCTCTTACCATCTACTATTATCTGATGAACACAGAAAAGCCCATTCCCTCTCCCACTCCATCATAATATGAGTCTAGTTCTGCAATATTATCCAATTCAGATGAGAATAATTTCAGAATAATACACTTTATTCCTCTCGATAATAAGTGAGGTTATTTTAACCTTAGTTATTTTTTCGTTACTTAATAACACTCATTTTATTCACCTGGAAACATCCTTCAAAATGTACACAACAGGAATGTGATTTAATTTGTAGTGATAATGATATAATACATATACACTACTGGTTAAAAGACTAAACCTGTTTGATCATGTGACCCTGTTTGTTTGGGGGTTTTTTTTGCTTATGATACTAAAATCAAGTCATCAATACTGTAGTCCAGTATTGGACTATGGGACCTGTTTCAGGTTTTACTGTCGTTTTTCTCACCTGGACTCCAGCAGCTATGTAGGAAAAATCTCCAGTTAGATAGATAGACCCTTATACGTCTTTATTATCACTGCACTGTTTCAATATGATTACAATTTGCCTGTAATTCCGTTTATTGAGCATTTTGGGAAATGTAAGTAGAAAACAGACAGACTATCCTAGATGAAAATGTACTCTGTGGTCTGAATTAGTCGTTTCTTGATTTGTTTAATAAAGATTGTCAGCTCCCTATTTTTTTAAAGGTGACTCAGTCAAGTGCTTTGCCATTAAAACAAAGAGAGACCTTTTAAAGACATGCTAGCACACTTCACTCTGTGCTTTCTAACAAGAGAAGGCCGTTTAGTTTAGAAAAACGTTACATGAAATCGTAGCTAACATTCTCACTATAAAACACATACGTACATGTAAAAATCAGTCAGTGAACCCTGTTTTGACCCTCGTGCTGTACAGCCTTAAATATGTTCTGCAGATTATACACCATTGTGTATTAGAAAAGGCATGTCTGAGTGTGAAGGCTAATCCTCAATGCTGAGGAACCAGCAGTCATAAGGTTCTGTGTTTGCTCTAAAATGTCTGGAGTGTAAAGTCTGAGTGGGTGTAGTTCACTGGGGGACAATAACACTCCTCAACATAACCACCGCTTAACATCAGCTTATGATATGGTCAGGACTGAGTTGGCCAGTCACTTGTCACTTCCTTTTTTCCTTCCAACCAAGAGTCTGAACTTGACTACTGAAATGGGTTTCTTCTCCAAGAGGAAGTGCTAAATCATATAAAGAGCAAAGAAAATCTGATTTATTACTATGCAAATAGTAAGGGGAACAGATAAGGGCAAAAGTACAGTAGTGATCATATTGTAATACATTTTGGCAATTTTATTCGTATAACGTTCAAGTTTGAGCTTTTCAGTAGTTGCCAAGCTGAATCTGACTGACAGAGTCATCGCTCCTCCATCCAGTAGCAGTCTTCTGAGTGTAATTAGCATGAACCTTTTGCCATCCAATGGCTATAAATTCTCATTAAAGTGTATCCAATTGGTCAGTCCCAGTCCAACAGGAGTAAGGATTTTTGTTGCCTGCATTGGCTTTACTGCTTGTCCTGCCCCTTGTGTCTTCCCATGAAAACAGTTGTTCAGATAGCAGCATGGGTAGGCACATACATGGAAGGACACACTGCCTGAGCTGGTGAGGACTTATTTACTATCCGCTCGACTGACAGGCACTTCAACCCCCTTCTGTCCTGTAGCTGTAAACAGAAGAAACATGAATACACTTAGCACCGCAAAAAGAAAAATTGGTTACTGGTCATGATTGTTACTGCTCTGACCTGAAAATTTTTTCTTCTTGCAATTTAAAAACATCTATTTGTGTTTTTTCTCATCAGTCTGGGCATCCCCCCCACACACTTTGAGTAAGTTTAGACAGGTCCTAATATGATGTGAGCCAAATTTGGTGAAGATTGGACAAAATTTGGAGGAGTATCAAAAATGGCAGTTAGATGGACGCATTTTCCGCATGTTATTGTAACTCTTGACCAGTAAGTGGCGTGGTCACAAAATTTGTTGCATAGCCTCAGGGCATGGTCCTGAAGCTGCCTACCAAGATTTGCGTCAGTGCGCAAGGTCGTTGCTGAGATACAGCCTCACTTCCTGTTTGGCATCTTCTGACATCTGATTTGTTGGCACATTACAGGCAAACCATTTGTAATATCAATATTGTTTTAATAGCTTTTGTCCAGGTTGGTCTGAATATGATGTATGCCAAATTCGGTGTTGATTGGACATACTGTGTAGGAGGAGAAGCAAAAAAACAAAGAAAAAAACAAACAAACAGTTTTTAACCAAATCCAAGTTGGTCAACAGTAAGTACACTTGAGTTTCAGATCTTGGCATGCATTCACTTCGGCATACTCTGGGGAATTACAGGAAAATTTAACTGTGAATTTAACACAAATTCGTCAAATGATCTAAGGAAAAAAAATCAAGTTGGTACAGTTCTTGACCACAAAGTGGCGCAGTCATGGAACATTTGGGTACGAAACTGTTTTTCACAAAATCCAAGATGGCAGAAAATCATCGTAGACAATGAACTTGACTCTGAACTTACAATTTGGACGCACGGTTCAAAAGTTATGACCATAAACGTACTTCCAAATTAGGCCAAAATTTGACCCGATGGTGGCGCTAGAGCATGGCAGCACTTGGCCCAAATTTCACAACGTTTGACCGGACTGTTCTATGGGCTGCCATAGTCACCCTTGCCATCAGCAGCAGCAGGAAAAGAAGAAGAAGAAGAAGCAGAAGCAGAAGGAGATCGAGTATCAATAGGGTAATAACCTTCGGTGCTTGGCCCCCTAATAATAAGCAATGCATCTAATCCGTTTTCTATACTGCTTATCCTACACAGGGCCTAGCCTTGGGTGCCAGAGTTATCATTAAGAAACCGATATAAAGAGTGGAATGGTGGTGCTCCCATCATGAAATAAAATGCTGTAATAAAACACAGGTCCTTAGTTTTCATTTCAGTCAAGAATTTTCTGGAACTCACCTAATCTGTACTTTTCCTTGGCGTTGGCTCGCTCTTTTGCATCAAAGTACCAAACTGTGATGGCATATCTGTGACACAAACAAACAAAAGAACTGAGTCTGGCAATTAATACGCGCTGCTTGCCAGTGAGTGAATGTGCACACAAAAATGTTACACACTGTTGAATAATACCATAAACATTTCAGAAAAAAAAATTAAGTGTAGTTTGACAAACCTTCTTTTCATACACTGCAGCAATGTATTTGCTACACTGCCTTTGTATATATTTTCTGCATGGGATGGGCAACCGAATGTAAACTAGACTGCTTGTGTAGTAAACAGTCCGGTGTGATAAAGGCAGAGAAGAGTTTAAGGCAAACCGTATGCTAGCCATAGTCTGCATACAGAGAGTTACGCTGCGAAGCAGGCTCATTTGTTTATTCCACGTTCTCGTTCTCTGCTATATGAGCTTTTCTGCTCTCTCAGGAAAAGCGTACTTCCTGTGCCCTGCCGTCACTGTTTCATACACACGAGACACCTATATTATTTTCAGCCCCCTCACTGCACTGTTATAGTGTTAAATACTAAAAATTACAGACTATTACACAGCTAAAATAAAATAACATACAATATAATATACTACATATTAAATAAAAACTATAAAAATTCCTTCATAATTACCTAAAATAAAATAAAACGATGGAAGTGAATCAATTTACAATATTGTTGTCCATCTCCAAGGATATTATGTGGAAAGAATACTGCTGTATTACTCTCTAAAAATCAAACACAAAATAGCTCCATAATACTTTATAGCTCATTTGATCTGAAACTAAAATTACTCTTACATTTCATTCATATTCTTAAAACTGAAAATAAAATATATAAACATATCTAAATACAAAGTCAAACTGTGAATTGAAAACAGTTTAGCTACTACAAAAAAAAAAAAAACAGAACACAATGGGCCCAATTTTGCATTATTGTCTAGACTTCACATAAAATAAACATGGCACTGTGCTAATGTTCACTTAGAAAATATTACCTCTACAGCAAGAGCTATTTGACTTTATTTGTTAGTGAAGTTCACTAATAAGGTAGAAAATATTTGGCTAAGTATTACATCATTTACTTGAAACCAATAACGAAGCACTACTGGGTTACATTAGGCTAACTTTTATACTGTGTACACCAAGACTGCTAATCAAATAGCTCACATTATTCTAACTTTTACATCATTCAAACCAGTAGCCAAGGTCACTAGCCAGCTAGCTAATGTTAACTAAATTAACTAATCTATTTCAAATGAAAACAGTAGACAATATATAAACTCATATTTATTTATTTTTTTTAAAAAACAAACAAAAAAAAAACTAAACTATAACACTGATTCAGTCACAAAGTGCTGTATTTACACTCCAAGTCATTCAATAAACTAAAACAAAGGGTGTTTTTCTGGCTCAGTGAAAGACCAAACATTTAACATGACAAAATTAGACTTTTTATCTGAGAAACACTTCTAGAAGAGGACCTGCTACACCTTTTAAAAACTCTTTTATTTATTTATTTATTGGTAAAAGTTAACAGCATAGCGGGGAGATTTGGAACAAAGGAAACGTAAAAATATGCGTGTGAATTAGCATGCTATGGTTGGCTAAGTAAGAGGTTACATGAAGGACTTGTGTCAAGAGGAAGTGTGTGTGTGTGAGCACAGAACAAACCTGCAGCCAGTCACAGATCACAAGGAAGTAAGTAAACGTGTGATTATGTGTGATGTGTGTGAGATGTCAAGCAGCCCTGATGGTGCTCTCTACTGTTACAGCCCGAAAGTAAATTCACAACAGTTAACTCACCGAGTTGCGTAGGCCGGCTTCACTTCATGAGGGTTTCGCCTGTCTGACCAGAAAACAAGCAGACGGTCAAAGAACGGCTCGATGCTAGCGACAACATTTCGGCCCTCAGGGTAGATCTGCAGTAATCCACCATGAACCTGAACACACAGACGCACACCAAACAGACAAATACACACAAAGATATCACGCATGCTGATAAGACCCAGAAATCACCAGAGGATTATAATCATCTTTAAAACACGTGTACTGGTTTATCTGTTGGCCATGTATAAAATATTCCCTGATAGGTTTTTTTTTTCTTTCAGTAAAACAAGCAGGTTTGAGATCAGCAGATAAAGGAAGGTAGTATAACATCATACTGCACCTTCACATCCCAGTTCTTATTCAGATAGTAGATGCACGTTATGCAGCGTCCATCTCCGTTTGGATTATCCACGTGACGCACGTATTTCGTGCCGTTGCCAGGGTAACACGCCACCATAGCCTGAGGAGGAAAGCAGAAAGGTCATTCTGAGTAACAGTAGCAGAGTAACTGTGGGTGAACAAAACAACAACTGAGCCTTATTATAATCTAATCTTTTTCAAATCCTGTATTACAGTCTTTGCTTGTAATTTATGTACTGTACACATATATAAAATAACCATAAGCTGTGATTACCTTCAAAAGTTTTATTTGGATGTCAAAGTACTCAAATGCATTTATTAGCCTATAATTTTTTGACTCGTATAGACAGCACATTTTTAAACATTTATGAGGAAAACCACTGTAGGATATTGTTGTCCCATTCCTTAAAAAACATTTTTCAAAATTTTAATTTTTGGAATGTATTTGATTATTAATGGTCCAGTAATGGTCCAGCCGAAACCTTCACGTTTTCATCGAGTGGAAAACAAAATCAACTAGAGGCAATGTTTGTTGAAAATGATCAATAATAACTTTCCGACACATACTTTGATCATTTAGATGGTAAACAGACAACTGATACGTAAATGTGCATTTACTCAAGAGTCTTAAGTTCATCAGGTGAAAAGGGTTATCTGGCCAAGAAATATAAAAACGTACATTTTGACTGACTTACAGTACATTTTGTAACTAAAGTTATAATATGGGATCGTGAACATTTACATTACTTGCTTTCAAATAAATAGATATAAAGAAAAGTTCAAATAGGATTCGATCAATAAACTTAATTCTCACAGCTCCGAAGGGCATGAATAAAACAGTCTGTAAGGTTACAAGCGTCAAAAACAGCATGTTATAATGTACAGTTTCTTTGTCCAGGCCAGACACTGAGTGCCTAGAGACTGACAGTTTAATTTCCTTATAGATCCCAAACCCAGACACACAGGGTAGTCTTTCCAGATTGCTGTATTAGGTTTAAATATGGCTACTGTTAGCAGAGGAGATTAGCAAACAGTGCAATAGGCCACCCTGCCATCTAATCCCAAACTCACACACACACACCTGCACGCACAAAAATTGCCACTTATTCACTTATTTTCCAGTCCTGTAAAAGGACAAACACAAACTAGGCCTGGGCAAAATTACAAAAGAAAAAAATTGAAGAAAAAAAACAGATTTTTTTCAAATTTATCAAACTTTTCAAACTTCTCGATTCATTTTTTTTAGTTCTTACATAATGAAATTGAAAAATCACACAATTTATTTATAAAAAATTTTCTTTATTAGAATGGACTTTGGAAAATAGCACCATCTATAACAAATAGTGCAAATAATCCATCCATTTTCTATACCGCTTATCCTACAGGGTCACAGGGAACCTGGAGCCTATCCCAGGAAGCATAGTGCACCAATCCATCACAGGGCACAATCACATACACCTTCACACGCTCATTCATACACTATAGACACTCTGGGGGAGGAAACCAGAGTACTCCCCGGCTTCATGAGGAGAACATTCCAACTCCGCACACACAGGGCCACAGCGGGAATCGAACCCCCAACCCTGGAGGTGTGAGACGAACGTGCTCACCGTGCACCTTAGTGCAAATAATGATCCTGTTAAAGGACAATAAAAAAACCTGGACAATAAAAACTGCTATGTGAGGCTATTAATTGTTTAATAAATATCATATTAATACTGTCATTCCAACCAAGCTGATCCACAAGCTGCTAGATCTGGGACTAAGTGCCACATTGTGCAATTGGATCCTGGAATTCCTCACCAACAGACCCCAGCACGTGTGGACTGGCAGTAAAAACTCCTCCCTTCTGACTCTCAACACTGGTATTCCACAGGGAAGCGTTCTGAACCTGGTGCTGTATTCCTCGTTTACATATGATTGTGTGGCCGTTCACAGCTCCAACACTATAATTAAGTTTGCTGACGATACCACCATTGTGGGTCTGATCACCAACAATGACGAGACGGCCTGCGGAGAGGAGGTGAGGCTCTTGGGACAATGGTGCCAGAGCAACAACCTGTTTCTTAATGTCAGTAAAACTACGGAGCTGGTGATCGACTTTAAGAAACAGAAGAAGGTACACGCACCCATCGACATCAGAGGGGACAAAGTAGAGACGGTCAACAGCTTCAGATTCCTAGGGGTGATCCTCACTTCTAAACTCACTTGGACTGAGCACACAGCATCCATCATCAAAAAGGCTCACAAACACCTCTATTTCCTCAGGCATCTGAAAAAAGCCAGGATGTCCACTACAGTCCTCACCACTTTGTACAGAAGTGTGGTGGAGTCTGTCCTTACAGGGTGTACTGCATCCTGGTATGGCACTTGCTCCATACTGGAAAGGAAAGCCCTACAAAGCTTTGTTAATACAGCTCAGAAAAACATCAGCACACAGCTACCAGCAGTTGAGGACATGTATGCTACACGCTGCCTCAGAAAGCAGAGTGCATCAAGAACGACCACGGTCACCCTGCACAGGCACTTTTCTCTTCTCTGCCCTCTGGCAAACGGCTCAGGACTATTCGAACACGCACTACACGATTCAGGAATAGTTTCGACCCCAATGCTATAAGACTGTTCAACACACGTTAATGTGTAATAACGATAATGACACTGGACACTTTATAATAACAATAATGTCACTTTGCAACTTGTTACTTTATTGTCTTATTGTATTGTCACTTATTGTCTTATTGTCTAGCAATTGTTTATTTTTGTAATTCTTGTAAATTGTCATTTCTGCACACATGTACACTCGTGTGCAATAGCAGTGACGAATCTATTGTATTCCTGTCTTGTCTATAGTCTGTGGAGTATCATTCAAGAAAGTTGTACACGGTACTTGTACACATGACAATAAAAGACTTTGACTTTGAATATGACGTAATTCCGACCAGCACATTACCACTCAGGAGAGAAGTCAAATTCAGCATTCTATTTTATTTTATATAAACTTGTTCATCTAACTTTTCAAACCTGTACCAATTCCATACCTCTGGAGTGATATTTCCACCTTTCTTTGCTATCAGCTTTTTTTTTTTTTTTTTAATTAAAATGTGAAATATGCATATCTAAATATGTTATCTTGATTAGAACATTTGAAAAATTGCATTAAAACACTCTTTGTAGAAACACGCTTTCTAGCCTAGGCAGCTTGCATGCATGTTTTAGGGTGTGTGCTGTATTTGTTTGTATTTTCAAAACCACTTTAGAGAAATTATACTGAAATTGCTGATTATACAAGTATACCAGTTAATGGTATTAATAAATATTCATTAGTAGGTCTAAATACTTAGCACTATTAGTACTATAAATTATGTCTTAGCACCCAATTGCTAGAATGGGTGTACAGTATCACAGTGATAAGACAGTTACCATAAAGCTGACTTCAAAATTCAGATAAAAACATATTTTTTGGCTCATTGTGCCACTTTTCTTTGCTGCCACTCTGTTTCATGATAAGGTGACAAAAATATCTGGAGATATTTGTTGTCGTATCCTGTGAGAAAAGAAATTCCAGGAGGCACTCGCTGTTTCCTTTCATCCCCCGCCCAAACCAAGCATTCGCCAAGTTTAAAATGTAAAACATAGACAAAGTTTAAAAGAACTCAGAAAAGCAACACTTCCTGCCTGCATACATGTTATAGACCGTTTCAAACGAATACTCAAGTGCACAGGAAGTGACATCGCTATTCCTAGGACATATCCTGTTGCCGGTTAACAGTTTTCAAAACAGTAGTGAAGAACCATAATTCACACGTCTGGAAGGTGGATTTAAGGACAGGACATCCAAATTAAAATGAGGACCATGGTGTTTTGTTGTCGGATGGTCAGGTCACAGACGAGGAACTTAAGTCTTTCCTCACATATGGTTCCAGAGCCACAAGAACTGCAGCAACATTACGACAAACTTTGGCCTAAAACCAGAGACCAATACAAACTGCATGATTTATCCTAAAAGGGTGAATACTGAACTATGCAATTTGCCAATCTTGAAAGCTACCCAATTCGCTAGCTAACTCACCCAGCCATACATGTACATTGTCCGCTTGCAATTTCCGCTTCCTTCTAGCAATTAACCATGCAGAATGAAGTGTTTTACTTACTCCAACTTCACCATACACAAGACAGATGCCACCCGCATTAATAGGTGCAAATATTTCACACGTTTCCTCTAAGAAATTAGATGTATGCATCCAAAATATGGTAGACTTTCAGTGCCTCTCTGGTGTAAACACACTCTGTATCAATAAAATAATTCATATCAGGCAGTCCCATACAGGATTTCACAGAGGGGTTTTTTTGTGACTGTTGTGGCCAAAAATGCTTCAGTTTACTGCAGCTTATTTTCAAAATTTGCGATGCAACTTTTTTGCGGAAAACTACTTTAATTGGTGAAATTTCAATTGCATAAAATTGTTTTGTACTGTGTTTCACCGTGATGTTTGTTGGTAAATGAGACCTTTTAGCTGTACTCATGTCCGATGCAAGTGAATCAAAGGGGGCTTTGACTGAATGCACATTTTGACACGTCTTGGGCCAAATCTGTGGTAATTTCGAAAAATTTGAAGCTTCTCCGAATATTGCGGCGTTTGCTTGATTTCGCGTTAATGACCGCTATCGCAAATTCGCAAAATCCTGGAGGGACTGATCAGGTTTAACGGATCCAGTAATTACAAACTATTGTTTATTGTTCATTTCTGTATGCATCTTATTTGTTCGCTTGTTGGTAGATTCGTAAATTACAAGCTAAATTTTGTTTTGACAGCTGCATTTAAAACAACGGCACAGCCAGAAATGTTTTAGGAGAGGACACGCGCAATAACTTCGTCATTGTTTTGTCCCTAAAATGGTAGGCATGGTATTCTAGTGTGACTGGTAAGTGTACATCATAAAGACACTCCTATTTCTGTTACCTCTTTTTTTGTGAATAAATCATAATTATTATAAACGTCCTTTCATGAGATAAAAAGAACAATTAGGGGATTTGACCCTTTGGGTTTCTGTTATATATACACAAGGGTGTGCAAAGATTTTGTACAAAGATTTCATAATGAATATTGTTTTCATTTTAACCATTGTCTGGTGTGTTTTCAAGTGGTTAATAAATACCATGATACCATGAAATTTTTAGGCCAAGTTATCATTATATGAAAATTGACCTTAACACCCCTGATTGCTACCCGTAATATGTTTGTCTACCACCATCTTCACATGTTTGTGTGGTTTTGTTTGTGTGTTGCTAAAGTATCGTAGCTAATATTTGAAAGTTCCATGAGAAAAGTTGTATGTTACTAGCCCTTTAATGCGTGTCAATTTTGACGTGATCAGCATGCATGTATGGAGTTGACTGATGGCCACATGGTGCACTATTAGGTAAGGGAAGTTCCATCAGAAAACTGAGCAATCACGGTTCCTGTATTTGCTGGCTGATTCTGAGACAGTGTCTGTGCTTTATCAAGCCCCAGAGAAAACATATCTTGCCTTCCCCACCCAACAAGCTCTCGCGCTCACTTTTCTCATGCTCCATGCGTGTGGATTAAATTTTGCAATGTGCTGTTGGTCCAATTGTAGTTTAAACACCAAACAACAACGTGCAAATCCTTTTAAAAATCCTTTTGTGATTTGTTAACAGTGGGATTTGGGTCAGGAATTGCATTCTGATTGGTTCCAGTGGCAATGAGAGGAGGAATTTACAGTCAACAAAAGGCTAATAAACACAAATTAGTTAGTGATGTAATCAGATATTGGCGATGACTAGCATAACTGGTGCTAATCCTTGACATACAAAGATATCACTCATTTTTGTAAGGAAAACAGATTTAGTAAAGAAAATGGTACAAGATTTTAAACAGCTTGTGAAATTGGCTAACATTACCCAAATAATATTAACACTTTATTTACATTTGCTTATTCAGCAAATAAGAAAAGTAACAGCAACTTAATAAAAATTCCTGAATTATGAATCGAGGGACTCATGTAGGCTACAAATATTTTAAGAAAGGCAACAGGCAGCTTAAATTAATACCTCATGAAGTGACTGTATATGACAAAGAAAGAAAAAAAAGGCAAGATGTAAATCTGTTTATTTACGATTTGTTTTCTTATTACAAAATGTAGAACTAGATCTTTTGAAAATCAAACTAAAACCATTTTAATTTCAACTTACTGATTATTAAAATACAGCAAAATGGAAAAAAAAAAAAAACTAGTCATGCACTTCCTCACTCTTCTTCTTCTCTGATCAGATTGTGGACTTCTATGTCTAGACCAAAGCTTATAAATAGTGCTTTATGTTCAGAGGCAGCATTGAAAATCTGCATGAAGTAGGAGGATGGGAGCAGTGCTGAAAAATGTAGAAAACCGACACGATTTATGAGAAACATTACCAAGACGAACCTGTTGTAAACAAACTCATGTGCACAATGTGATCTTTTATAATTATTTTTTAGATATCACACAACCCTAGACAGCACTAAAATAAATCCTAACTAATAAATCCATTGAAAAAGAAGCAGACCACTGGAGTGTCGAAACCCTTATTCTAGGTCACAGTTGAACCATTAGCAGATGAGCTATGGCTTCATAAACGTACAGCGACATGAATCACTGACATTGCTGAGGAAAAACACAATACAGTTGTGAGGTATATTATTTAACTCTGCTACTAAGAAAGTGATCCATCAAACACTACCACTGAGTGATGTTAGCACAGAGAGCAACACAGCTAATAAACAAAATGTTAGCGAAACCTGCCCCTTTCCCTGAGAATTTAAGTCCTCAAACTGTCAGAAAGCATGTATTTTCTTAGTAGAGGAATACCGTGATATAAAGGAGTTTAAAACACAGGGCAGGAGAGTCCTCATAGAAGGACATCGTCTCGTCTGTCCTGATTCAAGCTCTATCTGTTGACTCTCCATTTTATTTGCACTCCGTTTTTTTCCCCCTCGTCATTCTTTCCTGTTCTTGTTCTCTGTTTGCCAAGATTGTTCATTAGTATCACCTGTTGCTTGTGACTCTTGTCTCATTCATCTTTTTGAACCCTCTGTGCTTCTCTGAGTGTTAATCAGGCGAGATCATGTGATACACAGATTCTGAGCTGGTGTTCCTTTGTTCCTTGTCATGATTCTCTGATGTTTACGTTCGACCTGCCCGTCTGAACTGATTATAGATGTGCTCTCAGTGTGCTCACTGTATGCCTGCGTTTTGACCTCTGTCTGGGGATTACAGATTACGAGTACTGGATTAGAACATATAAATACATGTTTAGTATACATTTTTGTCTGCAGTTCTACATTACAAATGAGGCAGCGTGTTCCATGCTAACAGGAGGATTTCATTATTCCAATTAACTGGAGAACAAGGCACTTCAAGTATGAACACAGCAACCTAAAGATCATGAATACAGGCAGGTGACAAATTAAAGGAAAACTTGTGACTCTGGCTATGTTCACATTAATCCGGATAGATCTGAAAACTGGATTTTCGTTTTAAAATGCTCTCCGTCTAGACTGGCGTTTTCAAACGTTTTCCAAAAATTGCTTGTCTACACTGAAACATCTGAAAATGCTTATATCCTATATGGTGTGTGCGTAAAAAAAACTTAAGAAGCTTTGCGATGCCTCATTTCCGTCAGGTGTTTATTTATTTTCCGTCTCTTTGAATTGATGCCGCAATGTCAAGGAAATGTACAGAGTTGAAAAAATCCAGTCTGAAGGTTGTTAAAGGTGACAATAATCTTTAACAAAGCTATCAAACTGGATAGCAGGCACAACAACTATAGTATATCATCCATCAGCTTGTTTGTTTTGAGTTGAATGAGTCACCTTGTCACATGACCAAAAAATACGTATTTTGAATATCTCCGTTTTCTCATCCACACTACAACATGAAAGCGGCATTTTCAAATTAATCAGTGCGTATACGATTTCGGTGAGGTTTTATTTGTGATTTTGCTTTGATTATTTTCTAAATTTGAGCTTTTTTTGATGAAAACTACTTTATTGGTGAAATCACAATTGCACAAAATTGTTTTTCGCAGTGATATTTGTTGGTAAATGAGACCTTTTAGCTGTAATCATGTTCGACGCACATGAATCAAAGAGAGTTTTGGCTCAATGCGTGTTATGATGATGTCACATGACACGTCTTGACCCAAATCTGTAGAAAATCGCAAGCTCCTCCAAATATTGCAGAGTTTGCTTGATTCTGTGTCAAGTTCTGTAATCGAAAAAACCTGGAGGGACCGATTTATCAACTTGGGAGAGCGGTTTTTTTTAAAAGCGCCATATTCGCTGGACAAAAACGCCGTCTCAAGTGTGGACAGAAGCCCAAAGGTAGAGAAAAAGATGGATTTTTCAATTTATACCGATTCATGTGGACATAGCCTCTGTTATGCTGTTTGGGGGCATTTCTTTTGCTGGGATCACTGAATGGTTTGAGGAGTATGAAAATGAAAGCACCACCATCATTAAAATACCATTTGAGGAAATATCTTCTGTGGTGTTCATCCATCCAGTACATTTCCAGAAACTTGGAAAACCCATGCCAAGGTGCACAGAAGCTGTTCTGGTGGCCCAGTCACAATACTGTTTTTTCCAATTAATTTGCCATCCGTCTGTATGTAGGTATAAATACTTAAAATTAGCGATGGCACCGATCTGACACCCAGTATTAGATCGATACCTGCAAAAAATGGTGGAGGACATATTGGATACTGTAACAAATAGGACAATTTGGAAATGGATTTGAAAAAGTCATTTATGTTTGGAACTGGAAATGTTTACTTATTTTTTGTTAGGATTGATTATTATATTCATACTTTGTTAAACAATATAATGATTTTTGAGTGAAGATTGAAGTGCTTCAGTTTAAAAAAAAACCTTAGTGGTTTTTAAAGAAAACAATATCAGATGGTTATCGATATTGGCTGAAACTCAAGGTTGCAGTGGCAGAAAAGCAAAAGTGGTATCATTTTATTTCTACTTAAAATAGATGTTCATTCTAGATGCCATATGGCCAAAAGGTCTGACTCATACAAAACCTCAATCACCAAAAGGTATATTGTCATTAATAAGAATGCAAGAATGTTTCCATAACAATGATTTGTTGTTAAGACCATTACAAGCTTCATAGTTTGCCATTTTGGGCTTTAATAATTTTTTCCCCCCAGGAGTGTACTGTAGAATAATCAGAATTTAAAAACTCTTTCGTCTCATTTAAAACAGGGTGATCTTGTAAAAATGAGAATAACGCTGACTGAACACATTTTGTGCAATGATAAGAACAGAACAATAAGTAAGAAGGACGCGGGAATAAGATAAGACCGTACAAATACAGGGACGCAGTAAGTGCGGCCCAGGGCAGCTCTAACGGCTCTGTATTCTCAGAACATTTAGAACAGTCAACAGTAAAACAATAAAGGGTGAATCAATGACGAGTCACAGGGTTTGTTAAAGGCTACTCTTGATCTCATATGACCGGTGCTCTGCGTGAGTCACCATTTTTATTATGTACTAAAATGTCATGCTTCATCTTTTGGGTCCTTTTGTTTCTACCGTGTTAATTTAATACGTATTACACATTTATCATCTGAATCATAGCTTAGCTCATTTCATCTTAAAAACAAATAAAAGAGGAATCTTTCGAAAACAAATGTACTGTACATTTAGGGCAAAATACTATTTAAATGTCATGCTTCTTGTTTTGAGTCCAACTGTTTCTTCTACAGTACATTTCTGCTGTAAGATTCCTCTGTGGTTTTTTTTATTTATTTATTTTTTGGGGGGGGGGGGGGGGTGTTAAGATGAAATGAGCTAAGCTATGGCTCAGATGTCAAATATATCACAAATATTCAATTAGCAAGGTAATGCTTTATATCAATTTCCTTAACTGACATTATTTAAGGCATACGTAAACAAACCAGAACTTTAGGCATCAAGAAAGTTCTACTTTCTTGTAATACTTGTAATCAAGTAATACTTGTATTAGTTGAATTTAGCATTTAACATACCAAATAATTACCACCTATATTAAACAATGTTCATCACTGAGAAAAACCCACAATGCGCAACCTGAACACAACCTTAATGAACACATTTGTGGAAACTCGCAAAATTCAGAACTAAGCCTTAAAAGTAAGTTTGAAATGTTTGCACCTGAACACCAGCACTCAGAATACAAGCTCATCAACAAAGTCATCAACTTTTAGGAACAAGCTGAAATGTAATTTTTGCTAATTTATGAGAACTAATATTTATCGCGCGTTGAATAAACATTAGTCTGTGCAGGGGAATTTAGTTACTTTTAGTTATTTAGTTATGTTATTATTACTTAGTGTATTAATGCTCATGTTTAACATCAAATCAAATCAAATCAAATCAAATGTTAATCAATGCAGTAAATAGTGTTAGATAAGGTAAACTTAATGTAAAGCATTGCATAAAGCATTAGGAATACCGATGTATCACTATCGGACTCTGGCTCAAATTGATAAGGTAAAACCGACGACATTTTTACTGAGTTGAAATTCTGACACGCACTATAAGAGGTAGACCAATCACGACAGACTGGGACACCTGACCAATCAGAGCAGAGTAGGCTCTCTGAAAGGATGAGTTTAGAGTGAATAGATCCGTGAGCGAGTCGTTTGTGACACTGAGAAAAAGAGGTGATGCTGCGATGTACATTATGAGAAAATTAAAGTGACCTAGGATGCATGTAAACCTCTGATGTATGAGAGCTCTAAAACAAAATTAGGCACTTCTATATAGCATAATAGGGGCACTTTAATCAGTATATAATACAATTCTTCATTTTCTTTATCATACAGGGTGTCTAAAAAGTCTCTAAAAATTAACACTTTAGCTAAAAGTCTTCAAAAATGTAATA
>JANDJT010000071.1:9900487-9921350 GCA_024331685.1 Stegophilus panzeri | reverse complement strand
GATTGAGAGAGAGAGAGAGAGAGATTTTTTTTTTCAGATAGCCTTTCAGCATACCTTTGACAAGAAAAGAACGTCTTTAAATCATTCTCATGGCTGAATCAAGAAGCTTTTGGGACACCCTGTAGAATAGACAGTGTCTGTTCTAAAATATGATTGGCTGAGCCACAATCGGAGCCATATATATGCATATCTGTGAATGTATGATGATAACTGAATCCAGTATTAATGCACGAATAAAACCGTTACACTTAAGCATCCATTGTGTCCATAGAATAGCCCAATCTCTGTCCTTTGCCAAAGCTTACTATTAACAGATTACACCACCTGGAGAAAGAACTGTTTATAGCCAATATTAATAATAATAAATTAAATTATTTATTGAACGCTGGATATTTCATATTGTTTATCAACTCGCAACACAATGCACAGTGTGTAAGATGTCTGTGACAGCGAGTCTGGCTGAAATTTGAAACAGTGTACCATATCTGGCCTTGTGCCTGTCTCGGTATTGCGCACTGCTCCCAAACAATTAATCTCACAACACTACATGCCCTACAGCCTCCATGACAATTTCACCATTCCCTTCCATATTTTTTTACACAACAATGCCTTTTAGTCAGTTGGTTTTGAGCTCATGGATTAGAGCTTGGTGTGGTTATTGCTGTCAGAAGAGGAATCCCAGTGACTCAGTGTGCCCAAACCGCTATAAAATCACTCAGCTGACCCTGCTTTTTTCTTTTTCTCTCCAAACACCACTGGACTGACTCACTCTCATTTCAGAGTACTTTAGTCATCGCCTCCTACTTAATACTGAAACTCGAGTTTTGTTCTGAAAGTCACTGCAAGCTTAAAGAAGACGAGGAAGTATTAGTAAATATACAAACCTTTTCACGCAGCATGAAAACTTGGACAGAAGTTAAAAAGTAATCGTGTGGTGATATTTTAACAGTTTTCATGTATACTACTGTACTGACGTCAATGCTGTCTAACGACGTTATCTTTGCTGTTGTTGTTTCACTGGCATGCATACTTGTGTGTGTGTGTTGATTTGTGCGTAGCTGGCAGTGTGATATGTGATGTAATTGCCAGTCTGCAGCACTCAGCGAGGGGAGGATGAGAAAACCATTCAGGCGGTGTTTCTTAAACACAAACTCCCTCTGTCTCTTTCTCTCTCCCTCTCCCCAGCATCCACCCATCCCATTCCTCTGCTGTGTTTTACAGTTGCATAGGCGGGTGGGGGGGGAAGTCATCTAATGTGCTAAAGGTCTTTGTGCTAAAGGTTTGGCATAGGCAGATGGTGGGACATGGCTTGGGCATTATTCAGGGTATGGCTACCCTTATTCCATCTTCACCTTCTACATGCCTTGTTGCCAGGGAAACACTGGTGAAATATTTTCTCTAGCTAGCACGAAAGGGCTTGATAAGGCACCAGAGCAAGCAAAATAAGAGAGGGAGGAGGATGGATAGAGAGAGCAAGAGAGAGAGAGAGAGAGAGAGAGAGAGAGAGAGAGAGAGAAAATAACCTGGGAGTGAGAAGGCAACCGCTTGCAAGGACCAGGAATTCAGATGCAGTGATATTAGGGATTCAGTCAGATTTTCTCATTTTGTAACACTTTTGACCTCCTTTTCCTCTTTCTTACACTCAGAGCCTGGCAGCAGAGATTCCAGACAGAGGGTTCTTAAAATTGTTGGAGCCAAGGATCCTTTTAAGTATAAATGAAATTTTATGGAACCCCTCAGAACGGATTTATTTTTTAAACATTATCATCTTGTTATGTTTAGAGTTACTGAGCTTTGTATTAAACCCATTTAATTCATGTGACCAGTCAAACAGGCTAGAAACAACTTAAATTAAGCCTCAGAAATTAATTAATTGGGCTAAAAAAATTAACTGTGGTTTATCACAGTTAACACTTGTTGGCCAAAAATATATCAGTTCTGCTGTAAATGTCTTTTTCTATCTAATGCCAAGTGACAAAGTTGTGCGTGAATTTGTTTCTTAACTACTTCAGAACCAGGGTACAGGTGTATTGAAGTCATTGTATTATTATGTCATTCATTTAAGTAGATATTAACGGCTCACTTTTTTCTCTGAACGAAAGAAAGCAGCTTTTACACATGCAGAGGCGTGTTGTGATTGCTTATGTCTACTGGATTAGTTGTGTAAATCCACATAAAAACTCTTAATGCATGTGACATCAGGAATGGGAAATTAATCTATTGTTAGGTGTTTTGTGATTCACTTATGAATGATACAGCAATATTCATAATAGGACTTTTACATAAGGTCCAGCACAGCTGATTTCCCTGCACTAATACAATTGCTAACGCAGAATGACTGTCATTCATTTTTGATATACATGCATGACACAGAGCCGCAACTTCAGTGACAGCAGCAAGCCACAAAGCGACAGTGTGACAAGAAACAACTGAATTGAGATTTTCTCAGTTCTATGTAAATTAGGTAGAACAGGGTAAAGCAACAAATCCAACAAACCCAATCCTATGGATTAACTGCAATTAATTCACATTAATTCACTGCTTGACGCACAAAACTGTAAGAAAAACTTATAATTGTGGCTTCACATTATTGTCATATGCAAAGTTACATTAAACGTGTATAGAGACATTATGAAGAAAATTAAAGTTTCGACAGAAGTAGCAGAGCTCATTGTTGTCTCTAGTGAGTGTACATAAACGGTGTGGCCAAAAGTATGTGGACACCTGACCATCACACCCATGTGTGGCCCTTCCCTAAACTGTTTGGAGCACACAGTTTGTTTAGAAAGTCTTTGTGCTGTAGTATTGTGATTTTCCTTCACTGGAACTAAGGGGCCCAAACCTTTTCCAGTATGACAGTGTACCTGAGCACAAAGTGAGATCCATGAAGACATGGTTTGCCAAGGTTAAAGTGGAAGAAGTTAAGTGGCCGGCACAGAGCCCTGACCTCAACCTCGACCTCAATTTTGGGATGAAATGGAATGCTGTCTGTGTGCCAGGCCTTGAGACCAACATCAGTGCCTGACCTCACTAATGCTCCTGTGGCTGAATGGGCAAATCAACACAGCCGCGCTCCAAAATCTAGAGGAAAGTCTTCCCAGAAAAGTGGCAGTTATTATAACAGCAAATGGGGACTAAATTTATAATGCGATGTTCAAAAAGCATGGATATGATTAGTCGGATACTTTTAGCCATATAGTGTAGCTAGTACAGTTTCTTATCTGCCAACAGAAATAAAACAAAGCCCAGCATGTAACATGTACATCAAACAGTGCATGTCCAGTGTAGCGGTCACTATACACCCACAAGTGACAAATTAAAAGTGACACAAGCAATTTGTCACTTGCCAGTAGGGCTGAACCTAGGGTTATGATTAATTACTGACATGAGTAGTTATAGCATGTATATTTTTTAATTATTAACTAATTATTAAAAAAGTACTTCGAATGGCAACATTTTTGTTAAGACAAAGATAATCAGCGCCTCGAACCAAGTATGAATAAAATGTGAATTAAAGGGTGTTTCCATACATAGGGAAAATAAACACTTTCTAGCAAAATGTCTTAAAAATACTTAATTTATATATGTTTTTCCAGCCTTTAAAAATGCCTTTGACAAAAGAAGAACGTACTGAAATCATGCTCATGGCTGGATCGGGATGCTGTCGCAAGGTTGCGATGGACTGAACTGGGAGCCGAAGTTGGGAGAGACGACTCCATGTGTGTTTACAGAAAAATGGCAATAATGCAAAGGATGTTTTGTAAATAAACTTACATTCTGCAAAAGTGTTAATTTCCTCTATGTATGTATGGAGACTTTTGGGACACCCTGTATTATGTTTAATGTTAATGGCCAGTTTTAATATCGCAATGGACAGTATTCCGGTCATGTGTTTGATAAACGCAAGAGGCATCAGTGGATATCATGGAGAAAAAGGAACAGTACATATTGGCATGACCAAACTAGCTCAAATAGTCAGACCTGCGTCATTGGAGCAGCTCCACTCCTCCCTATTGATGTGGGCTTATGGGCATGGTGGGGCACTCACAGACTGCATCTGGGTCAAATACCTCATCATACATAACTCAACCTTTATTTTCTGAGCAGGTGTGTTTGCTATTTGGCACAGAGAAAGTGCATTAACCTTCAAATGCACTGTGTTGCCAACATTAAGTCAGACCTGTCTGGTTTATAAGATTACTACAATGAATGCCACACAATGTTTTTGTGAATAGCGTGCTACATGCGTTGTCTTTATTGTATTTCTTTCGAGGAACAGTAATATAAACTATGCATCTTCTACAAGTCAAGTTTTGATAAGCGCTCACTCGAAGACACAAATACACAGGAAGATCACTACACAACAAATACCAACAGACACAAACACACAAACGTGCACAGCTGTAGGCTGCAGATGCAGTAAGAATGCATTGTTTTGGTACTGGGTTGCAGGTAGATACTGATAGAAAGTCTACAAACCTGATGCTCTGATCCTGAGAGCTGATAGGACAGCTGCTCTGCAGAATGACAGCGAAGCTACACTCTGCTCCCTAAACAGTGAAAAACATTCCGAATGCTAAAACATGAGTGGACTTGATTGCATCATTTCACCCTGCCCATAACTTTCTTCATACTTTAGACAGGCAAGATTCAAACTATGATGTCTGCCATTGTTTACAACTATCTGTATTAGCTGAGTTACACATAAGTATACGCTTTGTGTCTGGGTTATGAAAACAGTGCAATTATACTCATAAAAACATTGAACCATCTGCACTAGGTTCATCAAAACAATATCCAGTACAGACGTCAGGGCTCTACCCAGCCCACCTCTCCTAATTAGCCTCAATGTAGCATTACCATGCGCATACTTCTTCATCCTCACAATTTCGGCAATAAGGCAACTAGGACAGCACAACGTAATAGAGGATGTGCAATGAGACTGCTTCATTTCACAAGCCAGCCACGACTGAGAGCCAATCAGAGCCAACGACTGGGAGCCAATCTTTGCTGTCCTTTGGGGGCTTCAATGGACAGGCAGTGTAATTCCAATACACTGATCATTTATTGTATTATTCATAAGGAGGTCCCACTTTGTGACCCTACTGCCATTACTTCACTACCACACTACCTCATGTCTCAGCTTTCACCCTACTAGGGTGGTCACGATACCATGAACATATGATACTACACCAGCTAAAGTACCACTATACTAAGTAGTATCACAATACCATGCAAATGGTATCACAAAATTGACATAAATACATAGATACAAGTGAAAACAGAGAAAACGAATTTTCCTCTGAATACTTTATTAATGAGAACGAATAACTAGCTATTGGAAAAACTCAAAAACGATCACACAACTGGCAAGCAACTAATTCAATGTGCCACATATTTCATCTATTGTTCCCTAGAGCAGTGAAATCATGCAAATGGAATTGTCCTAAGAGTAATAAGAATGAACACAACATTACTAATAAATAACTGAATTTGGAAATTAACTCCAAAAATATTATAAAATTGGGAACGTTAGCGCACATACTAGCAAACGCGGCTAATTTTAGTATTTACACACAGCAGTTAGTATAATGTTAGCTCGCTTTGACAAATTTTAGTATTTACACATAGCGGTTAGTATAACGTTAGCTCGCTTTGACAAATTTTAGTATTTACACATAGCGGTTAGTATAACGTTAGCTCGCTTGCAAGCAAACAGGAAATCTTTAAAGATTAAGGTAAAGAATTTAGGTTAAACGAAGTGTCACTAACCTTTTAGTATGCTGCAAAAGCAGTGAGATGTGATGTTTTAACGAAAATAGTATTAACTGCCACACATACATTACTTACAGTACTACCGTATTCACGATCCTACTGTTTTAAAAATTCAGTAGCATCAGCAGTATTTTGAAGCTTTAATATTGCGATACTACAGTAGTGCTAGTATACCATGTATAGTGCTAGCATACCATGCAAATCTACACCGTACCACAAGTTCATCCGACTGCCATTAACCTCAAGAAGGTCTTTAACTGGATCTCTTCATGCCTCTTCAAAGGACTTTCAGATCGCATTTCCAGAATGTACCATCACCAGGACTTTATCTCCTAGCAGTACGTACAGGAGTTTTTTTGTGATTGTTGTGGGCAAAAATGCTTAATTTGCAATCAAAATTTCTGATGCAATTTGCAGCATTTTTTGTGCTTTATAACTGAGAAACTACTTGAATTGGTGAAATTGCAATTGCATGAAATTGTTTTGCACAGACTTTCACAGAGATGTTTGTTTGTAAATGAGACCTTTTAGACCTGTACTCACGTTCAACGTACATGAATCTAAGAGGACTTTGGCTGAATGCGCGTTGTGATGATGTCACATGATGCGTCTTAGCCCACGTCTGCGGAAAATCTGTGGTAATTTTGAAAAATTGCAAACTCCTCCAAGCGGAGTTTGCTTGGTTTTGCGTTCATTTCTGCAATTGCAAAATTGCCAGATCCTGGAGGGACTGTCCCACGCACACTACAGCTACATCCAGACCAAGATACAGAGCCTCGGAAATGACTTTCAAGATACAGCATGCATCAATTTAACTTGGACTTCTTCAAGAGCCTGGCTATCTAGCTACACCTAGAAGCTGTCCAAAACTGCATCCCAAGTTCTTGGATTCCCCCACAGTTTTTATAGTCCCACAATCACTCTTCATTTCATTTGGTAGGGGACAGGATCTGCAAACACATATAATCCCTGCACATGTTCCCAAACACAGTCAAGTGTAGCAGTATTTTAATATTTAGTGAAGTTTGAGCGCAATCTAACTAGGTAACGTTTTTAAAAATAAAATACATTTTAAAAACGTACTTGTACATTTACTAAAGCTGAATCTCAAATGACTTTCTACACTATTCATGATTTGCACTGACTAGAATGAAGGTGGATTTTAGTTGGATCATAGCTAAACAGAAACATTAAATCACTGCTTTAATCATTTGATTGTCTGGCCTCTTACACGTGCTAGAAAAATGACTTTTGAAAAGACTGAGAAACTTTGGCAGACTGCTGAAGATTTTTGTGCCAATAGAGGTGATTCCAGCCAGAGACATTAATCAGGACGTCTGTGTGATCAATCAACTGGTCACAACCATAGAACGGCACTATAAGTAAGCACAGATTTGCATTCATTTCACAGATTATTCACAGTATTTTCTGTAAATTACACGACAGAAGCAAATACATTTTGGAACAGAACATCTCATTTTTAAAATCATAACGAAATTTTTATTTCAAAACAAAACATAAAAAAAACTCCTTTATCCATTATATACAGTCAGTCAAGAACCAATGGGAATGGCTATATATAATTCTGATCAGCAGATATGCTGATTAGAATATCTTGACCAAAATCTGCAAAAACATGATACAGCAGCTGAGAAAATGCATAGTGCATGTAGAGGTGCAACAACTAATCGATGCTGTCATCAAATCTTATTATTGATTGGTTAGTTTGTTGGATTTCTTTTCCGAAAACACGTATCCGAAAAATGGCAGAGAGTACAGACCCAAATAAGTTGTGTCCCAAATATGGTGAGCAGACATCCCGCTTTGTGTTGAATGTTCTGTGTTGCAGTGAGCTGAGGCAAGAATAGAGAGTCAGGCTCCTCGAAAGACAGAAAGAGTCAACCAGCACAGAGCCATGTGTGCATGCGTGTGTCTATAAAATAAAACTGCTGAAAAGTGAAAGTGAAAGATAAAGAACAGAGCTAGAGCCTTTTGAGTTGTTCCAAGTCTGCCTCCAGCTTCCTCATTCCCTACCCGAATCTGGGAAAGTGTTACACTAAGGTTTTAGTTATTTTTTTCTCATGTTTCTACGATAATATTTCAGTATATTATAAGCTGGAATAGATGGAAAACATCAGTTGCATCGCTCTCGAAGCAATCGTCCACAAGGGTGTTGGCCAGATCTGACATTAATCCAATGGCTGTGAAGAAAGTATTGACGCTTGTCATCAAAGAAGTATGGTGTCTCTGCAGAACAAAAAAAGGTGTTTTCCAATTATTGGGTGTTTTCAAACCAGGATAGGCGTTTTCAACCGCTTTACTTGATTTGTTAAAATAACTCAAACCGTAAACTTAACCCTATTCATAGCCGTAGTTGATTGGATCATCCAATTTGGATGGCTGAACAGCGTCTAGCCGGTCTGAAGACTGAACACTGATTGGGAAACGCCCATTTATGTTCTGCAGAGACCTATACTTGCATCAAAGGACTGTCAGCTTTCACTCCAACTGGACACACGTCAGGTCAAGCCATAGAAATCCTTTTTTTTTTTCCATAAATTTTTTATGCAGTAATGTTTCTCTTTGTTGCATTGTTTGATACAAGAGATATAAATATAAATGGGCCGTGTACACATTTCTTA
The DNA here is from genome assembly GCA_024331685.1 of Stegophilus panzeri. Lineage (NCBI taxonomy): Eukaryota > Metazoa > Chordata > Actinopteri > Siluriformes > Trichomycteridae > Stegophilus > Stegophilus panzeri. Next base: position 9,912,933 of record JANDJT010000071.1, on the reverse strand, counting down.
CTCATTTAGGCATCAAAATGGTAGGCCTTTGAATGTCGGAAATATATCCCACATTGTGGCACACAAACTTACTACTTGTCCCACATTTGGTCTGTTTGCATCTGGTCACCCTAGTCCAAAATGATGTACTATACACTATGCACTTACACTATGCACTCTACAGTCTAGTGTATGAAGTTTAGAAGGGTAGTATCGTCTCAAATGGAGCACAAGTGTTCTTTTTACTAACCAGAAGTGTAAGCCCTTTCCAAGTCGATGGCATGTGGCGTCAAACACACGTAATGCAACTCAGCTAGCGTTAGCAGAATCAACGAAAATTCATTTCTTCAGTTTATGTCAACGTTACCTTTTATGCCCAACATAACCTCAGTCACCATCACATGGAGGTGTAATCGTCAAGTGACAGCGGAAAAAAGTGTGCGACCCAAGTCCTCTAAAGCATGGGAGCATTTTATATTTAATGCGGCAAAGAAGACTGTAACCTGCAAATCTTGGAAAGTGGAGTTTGTGTAGCACGGAAGCACGGCAGTGACCCACGAGCACAAACTTATGTTTATATCCAAATGCTCTACTGTGTGCAAGGGGTTGGGGAAACTGGTGTGAGTTGCTTAAAAGGTTCAGTTTAATTCAAGTTTATTGTCATTATATGCTGTATTTGAGTGCTTGCAGTATCAATTATGTCGTTTATTATAACAGGAGCAATCTATTTGTAACAAGGCTGTGCCGCTCCTCACTCGCAATGTAGACGCAGTGATAAACAGTGTAGCACAAGTAAGATCTGTGACGTCTAATTAAAATGGTATGATCAAAGTAAAGAAAAACAATTTGCCTAATGGCAGTGAAGAACAGAAACCGTAAGGTGCAGAGAAAATGAGATTTTGTTATTAATTTAGGACTGTAGTTTAATTATCAGTGCTTTTTTTTGTGCATCCACAAATATTTTGCATAAATACTTATTTATATACACACAGTACTGTGCAAAAATTTTAGGCACATGCAAAGAAATGCTGTAGAGCAAAGATGTCTTCAAAATAATGAAATGAAATGTTTCTACATTTTAAAAAAAAACACACAAAAAAACAATACAGTAAAGAGCAGTAAACAGTAGTAAAGTCAATATTTGTTGTGACAAAAAAATAAAAATAAAAATGGTATGCTCTGATACAATTAGTGCAGTTTTATAAGGAAATGAGCTGTAAGTTGTATTGAGCATCTTGCAGAACCAGACACAGTTCTTCTGGAGACTTTGACTGTCGCACTTGCTTCTTATTTTTGCAGCAAAACCCAGCAGCCTTCATTATGTTTTTTTATCTGAAAAGTATCTCTTACATAATATACTGCTTTCTTTACTGACATACAGATGTTACATTTTTCTGTAACATTTAATTTTGTGCTGGAAAACTAATGTTTGGGAATCTAAAATGTTTTTGTACTGACTCGATAATGTCATAAAATAAAATAAAAAATCTATAACAAAGTTTGTACTAAAAAAAAAAAGGGTGCCTAAAACTTTTACACAGTGCTGTATGTGTGTAACTAGCTTATATGTTTAACACTCAGTTTGTGGATTTTATTTTAAATAAACGAAAAAAAAAATGGTATAAAAATTTTTACAGCCCTAAGAGTATGTTGTAAATAATAATTACTATAATTAATAAATATTAATAGAAAATAAATTAAATATGTAGTTTTATTCTCATTGGTTCCTGACTTTAAAGACACCCTGTAGTGTAAAGTGACTTACATGACCAAGTCACCTTATTTGCCTAACTGAACAATGTTCAGTTAAGAAAAAAGAGCCTAAATGCACAAGCAAACATAGCTGACTAATATTTACAGATAAAATTTGCTAGCTAACATAACTACCTACCTAGCTGAGGTTCCTAGCTAAGTTGGCTTTCTTTGAGTAACCACACTACATGCTCAAGATTTTTTGTAGATTTATGGTTCAATAAATAAAATAATAACATTAGCAGTTGCTGCACTAATTATTTGGTGGGTTGGGGGAATTTCCACAGCTTTCCAAAGCACAACCTTATAAAATTAATGCAATACGATATTATTAGATAGAATTAGTGCTAGCTAAAACCTATAATGGCTCATCAGCTCATAATTCCAATGCTAGATAGTGTTGTTCCTTCAAGGTGAAAATCAGATGATTGACATTAGACATCATACAAGACCTATTTCCAAATTTTAAATATTCTCTACAAAACTACAAGCAAGCATCGTTTCCATTCAAATGACAAGTTATGCGATCTATATTTGAGATGTGTGTTAGTTTGAAAGGGCCTTTATTTATAAAAGAAGAGTAAAACTTGATAACCATGAAGTGGATCCATTTTGTTTAGATTGTCTATTCATTTAAAATACAAAATCACAAGGCTTACACCAGGTTTGCATGTACTGCAATGCAGGCAGAGGGCCCCATCGGTGCGGTAGTTCTGCTGCTGCATTGAACATATTACTGTTATACTATAATATCTGTGCTTTGAGACTCTGAGGAACTAGGCCTTGATCGGAGCACCAAGATGTAGTACGTGCACAACTGACAAGATCTTGTGAGATCAGCACATTTAATGACGCCTTTTTACACAAACACATGTATGTAAGCATTACATTTATCCGCATGATCTCTCCAGTTACAGCTTGTTTTACCGTGAAATGCTGTGATAGGATTTCAATATAGTTTTATCCTCACTGAAGGAATATTCCAGCATTTTTCCAACCTTACGGCCATCTACTGCATATGTAGCACGTGTGATTACTACAGGCTATAAATGTTCACTCACAACTCACTTATAATGGACATCTAAGAGCAGGTTTGAGGGCTTTTTCAATAAATCTGTGGAATTTGTTCATTCAGAAATGGGATTCATTTTCAGAGGAAACCCTTTTTACCATCACAGTCAAAAAATTTAAATAAACAAGTGACTCAGTTTTAATACCACAAACCTTACTGTAAGTAATCAGAATTTCTCTATACTGCATTGCTCCAATAGTAGAAATTTAGATAAAACTACATAACATCTTCAGTAAGACATTTTCTTATGGCTGTTTCATCCTCAGACCTTTATTATTAGAATGTAAACAATTTAGGTGTTTGGTTTTTTTTGTTGCTTTTTTCCCCCATTATATAGTCACATATCTTAATCAATTTATGACAAAATTCAACAACTACCCTTGGGCTTCCATTATCAGTGAGTTTTGAATAAACAGTATCTCTGGTCTTCTCTCAACTCAGGGATAATGTGTTAATTTTTATTTTTTTTGTCTGTGATAATCAAACATGCTATAGATGTAGTGGATATAAAATAGGTTGAAAACCAGTTGAGAATCCCTTCAAACAAACTAGATGTAAATGCACACACCATGTGAATCCAGCTGTCTTCCCACCCACTTTATACCAAAGTGGTTTATTTTCATATTACACAGCTACTCGTACACATACAGGCATATCTTACCTTGGTACGGCCATTAATAACATATTGCCCAAGCTGTCCTTTTGCTGAACTGTGCATTATGGCTTCGTCGACGTGAGCCATGAGCATGCCAATAGCTTCACAGCCAGGTTCTCCACCCTCCACCCAGGCTATCTGATCTCCACGGATGTTCTTAGACGGGATGTTCCTCTGGCTCACCAGCTGTCCTCCACGAAACTTCCCACTCTGATTCAGCGTCTCCACCTCCTTTAACACCCGGTCACCCAGCTGTGCCCCAAGGAAGTTATCTTTAACACAAATGCCATAGTATTTCATACATGGCACTATGTAAAGCTGGGCAATACTTTCCATGGACCAGCTGTTTGCAACTCCACCCGCCGGCGGGATGGAGGGCACCCCTGCAGACATCACGCAGCCTGGTGCTGGGTTCTGGGTCACCACACTGCGCCCGTTCTGGTGGCCTCGTCCAGGAGGGGACACACCGCGCGAGCTGCTACAGTGATTCGGATGCTGGCTGTTGCCCGGAAAAGGGCCTGTGGACGGTGTGCTTTTCACGTTTTCTGTTTTCGAGTCATTTTCTAGCCGCCTCTTTTTGCAGTCAAGAGGCGGGCAGAGGTCCTCGAAGTGCTTTTGTGACCCTAAATCTGCTCGGGCTGTATCTAAATCCCCAGAGATAATCTCAGCATCTTTCAACCGCTGACTTCTGCATTTCAGATCTCCGTTTGCTCGCTTCACGTGGAGGGTGCAGTTGTCTGCTGGCCGCAGGGTGCAGACGCTCGGGCCGCAGGGCGTCTCGCTCGGTCCATTCTTCTGCCTAAAGGAATCTGTTTGTAAAGGAAATCCGTTGCAATTCCCAGATAGAGCTGCCAGTGATGATACTGCCTCGCCGTTGGTTTGCGGCTCTTGCTGCAGAGCTGAGACTCCGGAATTGGGCGTTAAACCCCCCAGGAGCTCGTCCGGCGCGGACGGGCTGCAATAAGTGGTCAGGCCCATGCTCGCAGTCGCAGAGCCGCCACGGGCCGCTTCCTTCCGCTCGGCACAAACGCTATCGGGATCGTGAGACGAAGAGCTTTCTTTTACAAAGTCCCTACTGTCCGAGCTCTCCATTTCATTTCGTCTGCTCCCGGATGCGCACGTAGCTCACGTACGATCCTCATTTTCTACCCAGTGCTCGGTGCACATAGCCGCGCGCTGCACAACTGGCGGCGCTGTTAGCACGGAGCCACGGGACCGCGGCCAGAAACTTCTCACGCGCTGAAGGAGGAAACACAGGACTGCTTCAGTTTATCGCCCTCAGATCGGTATTCGTATAGACGAGTGGAAATGATTGTGTTTAGATTAACACCGTAAAAACGCTCATGCAATTGCACCTAATTTACTTCCACCTTCAGTTCATGCATCTGCAGGTGTGTGCGTCCGGCTAATGATAATATTCTTCTACAAACTTCATGCATCTAATGCGCATAATGACTCTTTGTCTTAGTTACATGGTTATAGTCCTGTCAGCACAAAAATAACTAATTATTAACACACACACACACACACACACACACACACAGAGAGAGAGAGAGAGAGAGAGAGACAGTGACCAACACCAAACCCACGCACGCGCTCAGTGTGATCTGAACACATGCACATTTACACTAAACATATACAGATAGCTATAAAGCAGGTTTTACTGTATGCATGCTGCCCAAGATATAATCTCAAATGCTGACCAGAAATAGCTTTATTACTGACACACACACCAAATCGTATTTACAGCAGAAACGAAGTATTACTTCAAATACGATTATTTGGGATAGGTAACGTGTATTATCTAAGCTACATATAACAAGGACCTGTCATATTTTTAAGCTGTATTAGCATTTGAATCGAGCACAAATAGATCCACTTACCTCCACACACGCACTGCTTTATAAATGACCACGCAGCCGGCTATCACACTAGATAGGGCACTACAGACAGTGCACGGGTATTTATTCACTGCTTTCTTTTTTTTTGCACTACGAGGGTCACCACTTAGGGCGTAAAGTGAATTCTTTCACGCCCTTTATAGTGCACGTATACAACGAGTAATGAATCGTTAAAGAGCCTGTGTGTGTCTCTCTCTCGGCCCCGCCCTCTTTCACTCTCCATCAGCGCCTCTGCAGCTCACACGTGCGCACTGATCACGTGACACGGGGCCCGCGCGACAACAACAAATGGATCTTCATCGACGGTTCTTAGAATAAATCAACAAACTTAATTCATAGAATAAACCTAACTATTAAACACTACATGCAGAAGGGGAGAAATGTTATTGGCCATAAATTTAGTTACAGTGGTCAGAACGTAGTTCTGTAGTTAATGTAGTCAGAACTTTTTCCATCTTCAGTGTGATATAGCAACCAGCAAAATTCAAGTCATCAAATAGTAATGTTTCAGGGGGGAAAAAAACTAAAAACATACAATAACTAAGAACAATAGTCTACATAAAACCTTAACTAACACTTTGTTAATGCACATTTTGCGTCTTTTTGGGTAAGAGTCTACCGACTCTGACTTGCTCCAAAAATGCTCCAGATCTATCAAATTGCGAGAGGTTCTCTGGTGCACAGCCCTCCTCAAGTCATTCCACAGCTTGATAGGATTTAGATCTGAGCTCTGACTAGGCCATACCAAAATGTTTATCTTCTTCTTCTTAAGCCATTCCTTTGTTGACTTGGATTTGTGCTTTGGAGCGTTATTGAGCTGGAAAGTTAAATGTTTCTTCATCCTCAGCTGTCTAGTAGAGGCCTGTGGGTTTTGTGCCAAAACAGACTGGCATTTGGCGCTTTCCATAATTCCCTCTATCTTGAATATAGCCCCAGTCTCAGCTGAAGTGAAGTAGCCCCATAGAATGATGCTGCCACCACCATGCTTCACGTGATTTTTCACAAAAACCTATCATTTTAACTGTAATATAAATATAATTATTGTTATATAAAAATAACTTGTTTGTAAGTTAAAGAAAAAAAGGCCAAAAGTTGAAAATTAAATATGGTGTATCCGGCAAAAAGGCAATAATCAAACACAAATATAAAATATTTTAAGAAGAACCAAAATTATCATAGGTCTGGCAAACAGACCTGATCTGAAGAAGGCAGTGCCTGGGACACTTGTGGCATCTGGTTTTAAACATTGTGCGTCAATTAAAAAAAAGTTACACATAGGCCAAAACACAGAGGACAAAAATGTCCAAAAAATGTCATAAAAATATTATATATTAATATTTTATTCCACTTTCACTGATTATAATTACCAAACATTCATTCACTTGCAGAATTGTAACCCTTTAAATGCTGGTTTGTTTACATAATGCCACAGATGTGTTTTATGAAAAAAAGAAAAATAGTCATTATTTTCCATATACTAAATGCTAAGCAGAATTTTTTTTCTTTGATTATTACAGTATTTGATATGTCAGTGATTAACAACAACATTCATTTAGATGCATTCATATTTTTTATGCAGTGTCAGATTAAAAAAAACAAAAACTTACCACTCAGGTCCATAAAGGACAAAAATGTCCATGTCAAAAAACTGTCATAGAAATAATATATAGGCCTATTAATAGTTTTTCCACTTTCACTGACTTCGATTTTTTTACCAGCATCAGTTCTGATCATAACTACCAAACATTAATTCATTTTCAGAATTTTAACCCTTTAAACGTCTGTTTCTTTATATAACGCAAAAAATCTTCAAAGCTCTGTAACCTTCTTTGACTCATATGGGTGGGATTTGTGATTTCCAGTACAATATAATTTCTTTCTTTCAAACTGTTCACACACACACATTAAATTTTCAGTAAACACATACAAACCACAACTCTGATATCCATACAAACACACCCACACTATATCTGCATCATTTATTCAGTTTGTCTGCAGTGCTCTATAATACAGCAGAATCAGAAAAAAGTAAAAGCATGTATTTTCCCCACAGACTGAACCTGAGAAAATTTTTCTCAGAATTTTTTCTTAAAAAATTAAATGTTTTGAAACCTTGTCAACAAAATAAAAGCCTATTAACACAGAATGCATGGTTTTATCCTTAAACGTCACAGGGATTAATTATTGCAGTTTGAATGGGTTTCAGTAGGGACATTTTTGTCCTTAAGGTCCTGAGTGTAACTATTTTGTGTACCTAGTTTAAAATTGATTTATAAAAGATGATGGTGAAATATTACAATTCCAATAAAAATACACACCTTTTGCAAAATTTATGCTGTTTGCATTAACACGGACAAAATGTTTTTGTTTTTTTAATGAAAAAGAAAAAAATGTCCATAAGGACGCACAAGGGTTAACAGACACGTCAAGAAGAATGTAGGGTAAATGTAACAGTAGAAAGGATCCAAAAGCTGCTCACAAGATGAGTTATAAAGGCAGAAAGTAGGCATACAATATTTGTATTCACATTCAGAAAGAGAGATACAAACTTTTGAACTGATTGTTTTTTTTATTTACTATTTAATGTCCTCACCTTGTTGTTACTTGAGCTAATCAGGGAACATATGTGAACATGCTAAATGTCTTATTGGTTAAAATAATTTTGGGTGGTTTTGTCCTAAAGGTTGGAAACTTTTGCAATTAGCCTTACCAAACTAATAAACACACCAATTAAAATAACACACCCATTAAAATAACAGATAGGGTTAAGGTATTGGGATCAGGCCTGACACAAATAATATACAGAGCAAGGGGACTCCAGGAGGTAGGATTGAGAAATACTAATGCAGGTCAAATCAGTGACTTCTCTCTCTCTCTCTCTCTCTCTCTCTCTCTCTCACACACACACACACACACACACACACACACACACATACACTTGGACACCCAACCAAACTAAGCACATAATATTAAATAGGCTATTTGTGTGTTAACAGTGACACACACCCTATTTCTAGCAGCATGTGGCTTCCTCTCTGTCTTTTTTCCTCTATTGTGCAAAATAAGTCCAAAGAACAGAGAAAACGATGTGTCCACTAAGACAGTGAGATGTTGGACATCCCTGCACAAACATTTTTCATAGTACATAGTCATAGTCATACCAATTTAGACTTATTTATCATTTACTTATTGACTGATTATTAAAAGAAAAAAAACCTAAATCCTCTGTAACATTAATATATAACCGTAATGGCCACCCTAATGGTTAAGAAAGTTATTATCTTTATGAGTTTATAAAGGGAGGAAAGTGTGGCCTTTGAGTGATGCACTGTAAATGAATCAGCAGAAATGTGCCTGCAAAAACAATATAAACCTCACCATTTCCTGCCTGGTGTCTCCTCTACTCACAAACCTGATCGTTCAGCAAAACAAGAGTCAATTTCATACTCAGTTTCTGAAGAATTATGCTTTTTCTAAAGTCAAAGAGAAAGTCAGAGAGAAAGTCAGAGAGAAAGTCAGAGAGAAAGTGCGTGAGTGAGAGAGAGAGAGAGAGCTTCATAGGGACGGTTCAAAGGACAAAGGTCTATACTGATAAGTACTGATGTGAGCTGTAGAAAGAGGATACAATGATCTTAAACCTCTTCATTGGGCTACTGATCGGAAGGTCATGAGTTCAAACCCCAACACTGCCAAGCTGCCACTGTTGGGCCCTTGAGCAACCTTCAACTGCTCAGATGTATAAATGTAAGTCAAGTCAATACAGCTTTATTTCTATAGCACATAAAAGACAGCAAATGTCAACCAAAATGCTGCACAGTAAAATCAAAACAGTATTAGATTAAGAGAAAATAAAATAAAATTAAAAAATTATCAACACAATTAAGAAATCAAATATACTGAATAAAACTAACAAACAAAAAAAACCACCATCAATAACAAGACAAAAACACATAGATAGTTGGATAATGGAGACCTTACAAGCATTCCAATGTTTTGGAAAATAAATATGTTTTCAAATCGGATTAAAAACTGTCTGTTGTGGGGGATGACTTTATAAACAAGGGTAAACTATTCCACGATCCTCTGGGAGAGTGGATTTCTTAAAAGCTGCTTATTAGAAGAGCATAAGGTTCTAGAGGTGGAAAGGGAGCAAAGAAGATCAGAGATGTAACTTGGTACCATGTAGAGCTTTAAAAACAAACAATAAAACCATGAATTCAATTCTGTGTTTAACTGGTAGCTAATGGAGGGAGGTCATGGCAGGGACGGGGATGTTTTTTCTTTTATTGGTACGTGTTTGATGCCAAGCAGCGACATTTTGGACCAGTTACAGGCATGACAAAGTTGAGTGTCTGATCCCAAAATAAAGAAAATTACAGTAGTCTATATGGGAAAAAATTGAAAGCACGAATGACAGTTTACAGATCTTTAAAGGATAAGATGCTTTTTAGTTTAGCAATGGCTTGAGGCAAGATAGATAGACAGACAGACAGATAGATAGATAAATAGATAGATAGATAGATAGATAGATAGATAGATAGATAGATAGATTTTTTTAGGATGTATGACACTTTCAACTTTATTTAAGATGTAATTATATACACTATACTTACTTATACTTTTATATATATATATATATATATATATATATATACTGTATATTCAGAATTTTTTTTGAAAACAACAATGGTAAAATTGCACTGGTGATTCTTAAATTCTAATATAATATGTATTCAAGTACAAAAATAAAATTTTTGCATTCGATTCGATGCCCCATTACTGTAAACAAACATAGCAGTATGAATGCTGTAAATATTAATTACAGGAACTACATGGCTGCTGCCAATAAAAAATTGCAGGGTCATTTGATCAAAGTAATATTATTTCTCAGATATTATGAATAATTTAAACCAATATGTTTATTGAAGCAATTAGTAGAGATGTTCGATTCCATAAAATTTTCGAGTCAGATCAGATTCGAATTTCAGGTGTTGGGAATAAATGGAATCAATTCCAGTTATAGATTCCACACAATAATGTTTTCAGATCTCGAGTTCAAAAGAGAAAAACCCACACAGAAAATGAGATCTTGTAAAGCAAGCACTGCAGTGCCATTTTGTCAATACATAATACTACTATAATTAATAGTATTAACATCAACATGTATCAACATGGGATCTTGACACATTTATTAACTATGTGTTCTGCCAGATCAGTTGTTCCTTGAAAATATCACTTTGTCTTATTACTTCATTTTTTACAGATAAGCAAGCCAAAAAGTTCTTTCTTGACTCACTTGTGCCTATTTGATATTTTTAATCAGAACCAAGTTCTGTTCTTGTGGTAATTTTATAGTTTTATAGTCTGCACCTGTTAGATGGAGTATTTAACGTACATGGGCCACAAACTTTATAGTGAGAAAATCCCAACTGCTGTTATCTGTTTCACTGTGTCATAAAACAGTTTAATGTCTTTGCTTGAATTTGTATGAATGGATTTGTATAGAAATTATTATAAAGTTCTAGGTTTGAGCATCAGTTCTCAATGACTAGAATCAGAGAATCGACTCTTTTTGGGAAAAACTCTCAGCCCTTAGTAATTAGAGTATTTTATTCCTGAACATTACAATCAACAGAACCCAAACCCAATACAGTGGATTAAAAGATGTGAAACATTTTGTATCATATAAACTGCATGTCTCCTAGTATTTAGGTAAAGTTTACTTTATTTATACTTGATATTGTTGTTATTGGGAGGGTTTTTTCTCTCCATTAAAATCAAGGTATAAATCAATCAGGTTGATAATAATAATAACTTGTTAATAACTATAATTTATAAATAACTATAACTGTAACAGTGACTGATCATGTTCTCCACCACAAATCACAGACCCCCCTCAGATATACTTCACTGACCCCCTTTTAAGAACCATTGCACTGAAGTATCTCTTTCATGAGAGACTACAACTTTTCATGTTTTGTACTCTGTGGTTTTTTTTTTATACTGAAGCTACACGGTAACAATGTTCTGTGTGTGTCTTCTATGTGTGTTTCTTTTGTGTGGAAAAGTAGCTTTTTTACTCTCCAGTGACTTTGTTCTGTGAAACAACAATGGATTTTTCTTGTAAGTTCAGACACAAAACAGATACACAATCTTAACCTGATTTCTAAGAATGACTGCATTTCAGTTCCAGGTACGACGGTGACTCATCCCTTGCCTGCCACACAATTTAATGATTTGTATGTAATCTAAGAGTTCTGAGACACTGGATTTCCTGGCAGTGCTTGGGTCACTGAAACTGCTGAGAAAACAATTTTCAACACACAAACCAATTGTATTGTAATCTTCAATGGCAGCAGTGTTTCTACAGTTATTTACATGAGATATGGACATGATTAAAGCTGACCCCCCCCCGCAAAGAAATTTGCCAATGCACTGTGATGCATGTGCAATAAAAACATTATGAATGTAAATATAACTTGATTTATTCCCAAGGAGGCAGATGTTTGGCACTTATATGTACTATTATTATAAACAAAGTAAAAAGGCAATAGGTAACATTTACATTTGTTCAAAATGACTTGGGTAATAACTAAGGGAGAATCCAATTCAATCATAGTGCTATTAAAGGAACTTAGAGAGATACAAGTGTTAAGAAGCTTTCACTAGCTGACCATAAACAAGATCATTGAAGAATGTGAAAACCTAAGCGTTAGATTAAGTGCTGGTACTCAAAAGTGCTATAAACACGTCATAAAATTGTCTATCAATCAATGTCATCTATCAAAGGCTTAAAACAAGCAGAATACAACATAAAACCAGAAGGAACACAGGTTTTTAATAAATAAGTAGCAGCTCTTTGTCCAAAGAGAACCCATATAAATTAAGGCAGACATGCTGAGAACAGATCAAATAATGTCATGTTCATGCTCTGTATTTTACTTATTACACTATTATTGCATCCAAAAGCACACAGGAAGTCATTACACCACAGATTGTAATTTTTGTTTAATCTTATTTCATCAAATTATTACTTTTTTAATTATTTAATCTAATTTACAACAATTATTCTTCACTGCACTTTTGC